>UESW01001728.1:38604-65910 GCA_900491605.1 Calamus simplicifolius | reverse complement strand
ATAAAATATCAACCCTAACCCCTACCCTAATCCTATTTGTAAAACCTCAACCCTAACCCTATTTTAAAATCGGGTTCGAGTTGTTTTCGGGTTGGAATTCGGGTTGAGAAAAAATATATATATATGACAATATGAAACAAACACGCTTAACATGCATAAATAAGCTAAAGTTTGAAACAATAAGGTTTTATATTACAAACAAGCTGAGTTTGAAACAAACAAGCTTCACATTTCAAATTACATGACTAAAATATACATCTTTTACGTAAGACTAAACAAAAAAAAGTACATTTTAAATCAAAACATATCCAAAGTAATCCAAATGTTACGTAACATTTAATAGCCACCATATGCATTGATGAAGTCACCTTTATCCTTCGGAAGCAAAAAATTGAGACGATATAAAGAGCCAGTTAGAAGACCACATAAGTCTGTATAAGATCTTTTCCAAGTAGCGAGACTGCATTCGCCATCCAAAGCTCTCTAATTTTTTACTCATCACCCCCTTTCCCATATGTTTTGGTTTTTCTGCTCATCACCTCTTCCCAGATGCTTTCATAATTTTGGCAAACTTCATATTAGAAGTTATAAATGTCTCAAAGAGATAATTAAAAAAAAAAAAACTAGTTTTGCCCATCAATATTACATGATAAAATGCAATGGTTAAAGGTATATGCTCATTTTAAAAGGTAAAAAGGTTCCGGGAATGTTCATAGCTCTACATACTTAAATATAACAAACAAGGCTAAATCATCACTTCCACAACAGTGGGCCTGCTGGCTTATGGCTTTGCGGGGTTCGGGTTTTCTCGGGTTCGGGTTGACTGCAACCCTAACCCGGCCCAAGTTGCAAATCGGTCCGGGTTCAACCCAGATCCTTCGGGTTCGGGTTAAGCAAATTAGAGTTTGAGTACTTCTACAATCGGGTTTCGCGAGCCGGGTTCAGGTTGAACCCGGCCCAAGTTGCACCCCTAAATTCATATATTAAATCAAATCTATTAAAAAATTTTAAAATACCTCAAATATCCCGAAATCAAAGTATTATATATAAGTATAATATACTAGATTTAATTATTTTTAAGATTAAAATATATTTTAATCTTTCAACATTATTCATTTTTTTTTATTCTTAAACTTTCAATTATCATAATTATTTATTATATTTAAAAATAATTTATATTTTAATATTTTATTATATAAAATTATTAAGATTATAGACTAATTAAAATATTATTTTTTAAATTTTATTTTTATAATATTAAATTAAAAAAATTATTTTTAATTATTTTTTAATTAATTTAATTAATTCAATTTAATATTTAAAAAAATAAAATTAAAAAATTAATTTTCAAAAAATTAATTAAAAAAAACAAAAATAAAAACATTATTTTTTGACTTAAAATATATTTTAATTTATATTTATAAATAAAATTTAAAAATTAATTTAAAAAATTTAAATTAATTTAAAAAATTTAAAAAAATTAATTAAAAATTTTAAAAAATAATTTAAAAAACAATTTAAAAATTAATTAAAAATTTAAAAAATTAATTTTTATACTTACTTTTAAAAAAATTAAATTAATTAAATTAATTAAAAATTAATTAATTTTTCATTAATTAATTTAAAAATTAATTTTTAAAAAATAAAAAAATTTAGTTTCTAAAATTAAAATTTAATTAATTAAATTAATATTTAAAAAATAAAAATTTTTATTTAATTTAAAATGTAATTTTAAAAATTAAAAAAAATAAGTTTAAAATTAATTTGAAAAATAATTAATTAAAAAATAAAAAACATAATTAATATTTTAATTAATTAATTATCTAATTTAATATTTTTTAAAAATAAATAAATATTAATTTTAAAAAATAATTTAACAAAAATAAAATTTAGTTTTCCAAAATTAAATTTTTAAGTAATTTAATTAATTAATTTATATTTAAAAAATTAATTTAATTTAAAAAATAATTAAAAAATATTTTTTTTTATTTTTAATTATTTTTAATTACTTTAATTATTTCGCTGAAGGGATAATTTTATTTTTATAAAGAGGCAGGGGCAATTTTCTCAAAGAAAAATTTATTAGATTACAACATAGTCGGTAATGTGGATTACCACTTAAGATTACCACTTAAGTGGTAATCTAGATTATAGATTGTCATTCAAAATACGTACCAAACATAGCTATCAAGTGGAGCCCTTTTAAATTACCTTAAATTACCGATAATCTGGATAGATTACTTACTACCAAACGCCCCCTAAGAACTTTGGACAAATTATTTACCAGCATAGCATGTTAGTTCAAACCCTTTTATCTGGTCAGATTATTTATTTGGTATTAGATTTTTTTTATTTGGCCTCATTTGACCTTTTGATCCATTAGGAGAACGAGCTTGAGCTTTTACGTATTAATCCTTATTCAATATTATTATTAATAAATTTTGATAAATTACCATACTCTTATTCGTTAACATTTGAGCGATCATTATCTACCTCATTTACTTTATACTATGATTTAATTTTTGATATAACTTTTTAGTGATAACTAATGAATAGTATTATACTCACTTAAAGCTAATAAATATGGCAATAATAAATCTAAAATAATCTCAATCAATTTGTTTTTTAAAGCTTATCATCAAACGCGCTCCATTAAAGAACTAGTAATTAAATTATTTTATTAGTTTTTTAAAAATAAGTTTTAACTATTTTATCGCTATCACTTTTTTTCTAAAAAACTTTTATAGGAGAATAAATCCTAAAACTATTTTTTATTTAACTTTAATTATATGAAAGACCTTATTTCCTCAATAAAAGTTATAACTGCTAAATTTCTTGATTATATATAATGATCAAATAACCTTAGTACCAATATAATATTAAAAAATATTGGGCTTAAGGAACGAGTATGAATAATTGATGCTATATAAAAAGAAGGCTATAGAAAGGGACAAAATAATTGTAATATGGTAGAATATCCTGCGTGTACTCATATAAATAACTAAATAAGGTTTAAAAATATGAAAATTTAGTTGAGTTAATGAATCGTAGCAAAGTTTCAAAGAAAAGTTTAGAATAAACAGACTAGTTGATGAGACATTAGCCGCATGGTTTAAAGGAGGTAGGTTGTAATTTTATTAAAAAAATAATTTATTACTTTCTCTTTCATTATTTTAGTTAAAAATAGAGATAATACTTTAAAAATCAATATATTAGAAATTTTAATAAGTGTGAGGTTTGCAAGTTGAATAAGATACATAGTTTTGAAAAATTTGATAGACTAGTTGAAACTTAAGAAAGTTGAACCATAATAATTGGTACTTTTGCTAAAGCAAATGAATAATTCTTTATAAGATAATGTAAAGTAAATCTAAAAAAGTTTAAGTAATTGAACCATAAGATAAAAAAAAAAAATTATAAAAAATATTTAGCCTTTCTATTTATCTTCTTATCATACCATGTTAAGCATTGGATGGTGGTAAAAATAAAAAATAAAAAAAATATAAATTGTACGTAAGATTTCATGACACCACGTAATGCCACAACTACTCTCACAAAGTAAGTAGATTATAATGAATAGCCTTGTTTTCCCACAAGCCTCATAAAAATATTAATTAATTACATAATACTCTGCTATTACGCGGTGCAGGATGAAAATTTTCAGGTAATGTCGGCAAAGAAGCTGCCGAAGTGAATTTAAACTAAGCATCGGCAATTTTACACACAACCCCTTAACGAACGTTGATATTGCTCAAGTTTTGGTACTTCAAGTTGATGAAGGGAGCGGCGCTGGGGGCATTATATATATATATATATGGAGGGATCAAAACACCCGATGGTTTAGAAGAGGACCGGACCATCAGGGTTAGGGTTCCGTTATTACTCTTGCTTTCTGCTCTACTCTACCGCGGTGGCCCGTTCTCCCATCTCTTGGATGCCGCCATGGCTCGCCTTACCTTGGAGCGAATCTCCCATGAGAACAAGAACCGCGATGTGGCTGAAACGAAATCGCTTCAGCTCTCCCATCGAGCCCTCTCCGATGTAGGCCTCATTTCTTTCGAAAAATCTAGCTTTGGGTTGGCATTGGAAAGCCCTCTTTCAGTGATGTCAGTATATTTTGAAGTTTGGATCTTTTGATAGTTCCCTTGCTTTTGCAGGTCTCATGTTTGAGTAAATTCCAGAAGTTGGAGAGACTTGACCTCAGCAGCAATTGTCTCTCAACTCTAGAGGTAGTTTTATTGGATCTTCTTTGAGTTGTTATCTTGCTTTCGTTCCAAATTAGTGAGATATTCTACTTTAGTTCCATCATCATCCAGTGTCGATAAAGGGCGATCCCTGTTGATGGTTTACTCGTAGAGTAGTAGTTAGGTGTTTACTATTTAATTGGAATTTGTTTTATTTTCCCATATGTTTTCCTTTAAAAAAGTTTGAAATAATGGCTTAACCAGTGGGGTTCAAACTCTTGATGACGCAGGATTTGTCTTCATGCGTTAATTTAAAGTGGCTGTCTGTCTCAGAAAACAAGCTCGAAAGCCTGAAAGGGGTTGAATGTCTCACTAATCTGACAGTGAGTTTGGATATCTTACTCTGTTATGTAGTAAATAAGCAATAAAATATCCCTTCTTTTATTGTGATGTTCTTGGTTGTAATACATCTTTTGAATTTGTATCACGAGGCATGAAATCTGTATCACAATAAAATAAGCTTACCTTGTGGTTGGTTTGAAGTGAGTAGTTGACGTCTGATACAACTGCTGTGTAGCCAGGGGTTCCTCAGATTAACCACATTCATTCATTCATTTTGCATGTTTAGAGCGGGCATGTTCAGTTGACCTACTGGTATTCTGACATTGGAACTTTGAAGGGAATCAGCTTTGTCCTTTTTAGTGCTGGTTCTTTTTGAGACATGAATCAAGCTTTTTCTTGTTCATGTATGAAACAGACCCTTAACAGAATCACAGAATTCTGAAACAAAAGAAGTCGAACATGAAATGGATGAGTGGCTTTATCATTCCTATCACTTGCCACCATCAGTGTCTCTCACTTTTTGTTTAATGATGGCGATGCTAATTGTATTAGAAGGCCGAAGTAACTCCATATTATTGCAAGTTATTAAGACTTTAATTTGAAAAAAAATTACTCATTCTTTTTATCCTTGCAAGTCAGGTGTTAAATGCTGCCAAGAATAAGCTTCGAACAATGGATGAAATTAGATCTGTCTCCAGTTTACGAGCTTTAATATTGAATGGTAATTGTTCTGGAAAGTTTCTTATGCAACTTTTGTTTGGATACCTGAAACAATATGAATTTAGCTCTGTGCAATATCTTTGGTTTGCCTTCTCTATTGCAGATAACAACATATCTTCCATATGCAAGCTTGATGAGCTCAAGTACTTGAATACACTTGGTATGTGTCACACATGAGCTCTAGTTATCTAGAGAAGTAGCATTATCTATGTTTTCTCTGATATGTTGTGTAAATATTTTCACATTTTGCCATATATAGTAACTATTGGTAAGATTTCCTCTTGGAGTGCTTTGTTTTATTGTCATCGTCACTGTCTACTTTTATTAGAGACTTTAAGTGGGATTTATAACTACGCCTTATGTCTCCAATTCCTAGAGTAATATTTAGTTTTGTGAGTACAAATTCTACTTTTGTTTCTTTAGTTCTAGATCAGCAAACTTCATCTCTATCCTTTAGGCATCCTATCAGTCTTTTCCTCTTGAGGATTTGTGCCATCATCTTGATGACGCAATTGATTTGTTCCATTTACTGTTATTTTTAAAAGAGAAACTTTATCTTTGTAGTAGGCATCTTCCACTTAATATATTGTTTCTTTAAATCTAAAGAAATTTGTAAATCAACAATGTATTTTTGGAAGCATATGGAAATTGGCATAACATCTGTTACATGTCTGGTTATGATGTTTTGATTCTTTTTAGATTGCATTCGATTTAATGATACTATGAGAGAGTTTAATCACATGACATAGCTGACCAATTTTAAATGTGCATGATATGTGTAAGAAGAAAGAAAAGAACAGAAAGAAAAGAAATTAATAAATGCCCAAAAATAAGATGATGGAATTTAGAAAAGAAAACATGTTTAACTTTTAGGAATAAATTATTAAAGGAGAGGAAATGGAATTTAGGGACTGGACTGAACAAAATGTGGGTCTAAATGGCTAATTGTATCAAGAGGATACCTAAAGATCTTTTAGGAGATACAAAGAGGAAAGGGTACATGCACATTTATTTACATATACATGTACATAAACTTGATGATAGAATAATGAGGTACAAGAGGTAAGTAAAATAAAATGGTTTTGCTTTAAATAATGGCAACAAAAAAATGTTGAGGATTTTATAAAATAATACAAGAAAGTTAAGAAAGATGCAAAAAATTTATTAAGGCTAAATATGCGATATATGATAATTTATATAATAGATGGGCTCAAAAGAAGGTGAGAATGAAATTTATTAAATAGCTGAAGCTAGAAAAGAAAAACTAAAGATATTGTTGAAATTAGAGATAGTAAAAGTGAGGATAATAGGATATTAGTGACAGATGAGAAAATTAAGAAAGATGGAGGTCTTATTTTGAAAAATTGTCAAATGGATTCTATTAAACAAATTATTTTTTTTTTAAAAAGTACAGTTTGGAGAAAATCAAGATCCTCATATGGACAATTATAAAAGCAAAGAGAGATAGCTTTTGAAAAATCCAAAAATGTAAGGCATCAAGGCCAGATGACCAAATGGCATACTTATTGCTATTTGGAAAGTCATGGAAGATATTGGGTTAACATGCCTTTACTGATTTATTTAAAAAAAATATAAAAACTGAGAAAAAATAAAATAATTATAGAAGAAGCATTGTAGCACCTGTCTATAAGAATAAAGGTAGTGTACAAAACTATTGTAGTTATCAAGGATTTAAGTTTATGAATGACTCTGTGAAATTATGTGAAAGGGTAATTAAAGAAAGACTAAAAAAAAGAACAACTATTTTAGATGACCAATTTAGATTTATGTCTGAGATATCAACAAGGGGGGCTATCTTTTTGTTTATACAATTGTTGGAAAAATATAGAGAAAAAGGAACTATATGAGATCTTTATTGATTTAGAGAAAGCCCATGATGGGATGCTAAGAAAAGTGATTTGGTAGACTTAAGAGAGTGTACATAATTGATTTATTGAATTAACCGAGGACATGTATGTTACTAGGGTATCAACAAGTATTGAAAATTTTTATGATGCAGCATGTGTTTTTCTATTCACAATATACTTGCGTTAAAGATCAACGCTAAGTCCATATCTTTTTTGCATTAATTATGGATGGATTTATAGTTAATATTCAGAAAAATGTATCATGGTATATGTTATCTACAGACGAATTAAGATTGATGGATAAAAAATACCATGGAGTTATCGATTTTGTTTTCTAGAATTTATCATTTAAAATAATAAGGAGATAGATTAAAATATATGTGATAGAATTAGAGTTAGTTGGATGAAAAGGAGAGGACGTGTTTAACTTGGAGACTTAAGAAAAAAAAATTATAGAACAATAGTAAGGCTTGTGATATTGTATGGCTTAATATGTTGGATAACAAATAAAGTACATGAAAACAAATTAGAACTAGAGCTAGTTACATGAAATGGAGAGGAGGCATTTAAATTGGAAACTTAAGAAATATTTATAGAATAGTAGTAAGGCTTGTAACACTGAATCTCAAAGTGCTGGTTAGTAAATAAAGTACATAAAAACAAATCGGGTATGATAGAAATGAGAACATTAAAATAGATATATATTAAAATTAGGAAGAACGTATTAAGAAATGAATATATTAGAAGGGTTGTAGGAGTTGCACAATTTAAGGACAAAATAATAGAAAATAGATTGAGATTGTATAAGCATGCATAACAAAGTTCTAAGGAGGCTCTTGTAAGGAGGGATACTTTAATTTGTATTGAAGGTTGTAAAAGAAAAAAAAGAGGAAGACCTAAATAATATATGAATGGAGATTGGAGGAAGAATATAGAGAAACTTGGAATAACATCAGAGATAATCCTAGATAGGAATATTTGGTGAATGCAGATCCTGAAGCTGATTCTAGATGGTTGGGAAAAGGCTAGATTCTGATTATGATTATAATACCTGATCTTAGTGTTTTGATTTTTTTCGAACTCCTTTGGATGAATTGTACATTTTTAATTCTCACTGTAATTTGGATATCTTGTCTTAATTTTTGGCTATTCTATTGCATGCTCTTGGTCAATGCTTACCACCTATATTGGGCATTGATAAGAAATATGTTCTTAGATGATGGCAATGTTTACTTTCTTTCTTCTTGAATTTTCTCTTCAGTTCTTTCACAAAATCCAATTCATGAGATCGGTGATTCTTTGATGAAATTGGAATCTATCACAAAAGTAAGGATCCAAATATTGCTATTGTTTTGTTTCTTTCTTTTGTTTTCAGCAACTATGATGCTTGCTTGTTAATAGCAGAAGTTGCTACAGCTTTCTAACTTACATGTCGTTTCAGATTTCTCTCTCCCATTGTCAAATCCAAAATATTGGATCTTCCCTCATTTCATGCATGGATTTGAAGGAAGTCAGATTTGCTTACAACAAGATTACTGTATGTTTTACCTACATAACATACTTGTCATTGATGCTGCAGTCCTTATTTTTGACCAAGTACTAGCAAGTTTCTGTTACCTGTAACTGTGTCTTGCTTCATTTCCCAGACTCTCCCGACTGAGTTGGCACGGAACATCAAACTCCAAAATTAGATCTTGGGAGCAATCTGATAGAGAATTGGTCGGACTTAAAGGTTGGTGATTAATGATGCCTGACTTTGTTCAATTTGAAAGGCGCTGATGATCCATCTAAATGTCAGGTCCTTTCTGCATTACACAATTTAAAGAACCTCAACTTAAAAGGAAATCCTATTGCTGAGGATGATAAGTTAGCTAAGAAGGTGATCTTTTCTCAAATGCTTTACTCTTCTTGATATGTGAGCTAACCTATGGGGAAAAGAAGTGCAGCTCTAACTTTTCCTCAGCTCTGTGTCAGGTCAAAAATTTTACCAAGTTTGAGGATATTCAATGCTAAGCCCGTAGACAAGAGTAGCAGAAGTGGGAATAACTTTGGGGAAGATGGCTTCTCTGGCAGGAAGGATAATGTTACTTTCCATAAGGCCACTGAATTTGGAGCAAAGGAGGAAGTAAAGAAGAGAAGGCCCAAACTAGATGCTGAGGTCTCCACAAAGAACATATCAAAAAGCTCTAGTGGGAGAGATCATGTTTCTCCAGCCCCAACCGTTGTTCAAACTAAAAAGGAAATAAAGGGGAAAAAAGCAAAATCAAGCATAAAACCAAGAAAAGTAATGCAATTCAATCAGAGAATGATGATTCTCCCCGTGATACTGCTGCTCAGAAGGTGGAAAAGGAGTTAAAGAGGAAGAAACCTGTAAATAAAGAAGAAAGTCAATTTGGGGGAATTGATGATGCGGAAACACCATTATTGGACCTTGTTCTTTCGGATAAAACTCGCCAAGAGTTGGAGAAGAAGAACAATGGAGTAGTTGCAGATGCAAAGTTGCTTGGAGGATTGGTCGTGGATCATGCTAAGAAAAAGAAAAAGGTCAAAAGCATAGGTTCGGGCCATTCAGCACTTCAGCTCCTGGCCCCCTCCCTAGACATTGGAATGGGTGGGCCATCAGCGTGGGACGGTAGTCTGTAATCAAACTCTTACAAGCATTAGCTGCATTGTTGTTTCTCTTTTACGTATGATATTTGAGCTTAGATCTTTAATGAAACTATGTAGTGTCCGAATGGCAATCTGTTGTTAGTTTTTTTATATTTTCTTTAGTGAGTCCAGTAAAAAGAAAAAAAAATCTAAATATCTCATGTTTGAAAACATAATCCTTAGTAACTGTCGGACTTCATTTTTCATAAGTACAATCCCGGTTTGAGAATTTAGTTGTCGAAGACCATAATAAAATCCTCATGTAAGTGAATTTATTTGTTTTGAGTGTTATTGTAATTGATACTTCTATATTGCCAGGTCAGGTGCCAAAGGTTTAAATTTCGGACTTTTTTTTTCTTAAAAAAAAAATCAACATAAGATAGAAGAACAAATATCAGCAGCAGTTGCCAGTTTAGGGATGGGAAGAAGTAATTTAGCTGGGAGATGACTTTGAAGTATGAGACTCACTGGTAATTTTCCAAAGGGCATCATCAATCCATATCGAAGACATTGATCGGCCATGAAAAAGTCATAATTGATCAAATTCTTGTGTTCTTAAGTGAATAGTTATATTTTCAGAACTTTACTTCTGTTTTGCAGACCCAAAACTCAAGCATGATCAAAACTCCTCCCTGGTTAGAATCGAATAACACGACTGCCTTGCAAATGCTAATTTTTTTCTGCTTCGCTTGCTTTGGAACATCAACCAAAATATCTCATCCTCGATCTCTTTCTGCTTGATCTCACATAAATGGCTTGGCTTTTGCTTCTTGATTCCAAGTTTATCATCTCATTTGATCTGTTGAGCCCAAGCCTTCTTCTCCTGCCTTCCCTTCCAATTCATAAACCATTCTTCACTTCCCCCCTACCACACCCTCCCTGCTTCATTTCTCCATTGATCGGCCAAAGATATAGAACGAATACTAGAAAGTGATAGCCAGCTCCTTTTTGTCGTAAAGTTCAGAATATTAACATTCTGCTTCCTGATACCGCCGTAAATGAAACCTACTCATTCTATTTACTTGGTTAAAAAAGATAAAATTTATTTGCATGACTTTAACCAATGTGGCTACACGTGGCATTCAGCACAGGAGAATAACTTCGACAGGGAGAAGATCCTTAAGAACTCGGAAACAGACGTGCATAAATTCCCAAGGCGTCATTTGCCCAGTAAAAATACCAGAAAAATAATTGTTTTAGATGCCCTCACAAGAATAAACAGGTTTATCTTCTGAAGATAAATAGGATCATCCTAAAGAACTCGGAATCCATTGCTGATGCCCTCACAAGACTTGGAGAGGTTTATCTTCTGGTCTCGACCGACGGTCCAATCTTTGAAACCGGCCGGCCGGCCGGCGTGGATTTTTTTTTTTAAAAAAAAATCATAATTCTAGTCCCTTGTTGGATTTTGGTTAATCTATGGTTACCATCTGATAGCAACCAGTAATAAAAAACTGAGGAACACCGAGACCCCGACGATGGTGCAGCACGTTTCCAGCATCGTTTCCCTCCTCGCCCTCCGCTCCATTCGCTGCCGTTTCGCGCTCACAAACTCCTCGTATCTCCTACTCGTTTGCCCTTCCGATTCCCCCCTCCTCTCGTTCTCTAAGACGGCCCTCAGAATTCCCAAACCGTCGCTCCCATTCAAGCAAACGCCGTCCATGTTCTCAACGGTCAAACTCAACTCCCTCACGTGCCCCGTCTCCTCCCGGCACGTGACAACCACTCCAGCCGAGAAAACCGTGCCCCCCGCCTCCAAAACCGTCGCGAACCGAAGCCGGGTCTCCCCCATGTGCCAGCGCCGGTCCACCGCCACCGGCCGCCGGCTCGATAGGTTCACTGCCCGGAGACCGACCGGATCGATCACGACCCAGCTCAGGGTTAATCCTGCCGGCGAGATCACTAGCGTCGCCGCCATCGGGTCCTTCTGGTTGAGGGCGTCGATCCGAAATGGAGCGCCTTGGAACCAGCGAGTGGTGGTTTCCGTCTCCACGACGCAGGAGAATAGCGGGGCGCCGTCGTGGTAGAGATCAACGGCAGAGATGAGCTCCGTAAGGCGGCCACCGCCGCTTCCGTCGGTGGAGACGCGGGGGAGGGGAAGGGGTGGGCGTCGAAGAAGAAGGAGCGGTGCGAGTGGGGGAAGGCGGGAAGGAGGCGGAGGAGGCGGGTGTAGCGGAGGGAGGGCCAGGTGGCGAAGCAGAGGTCGCGCCAGAGGTGGGGCTGGGTGGAAAGCGACCGGAGGCGAGCGGTGGCGCAGCTCGCCGCCGCCAGCGCCGGTCCGTCCAGGAGCCGAAGCGCCCTCGTCAGGACGTCATCGTGGAGTTCCTCTATCGTGGTGGCTCCGCCACTGCCGTATACGAATCGGTGGCCATGGGAGACGATATCGAGTTAAAAATCTGGTCTTGGAGCGAAATGGGGGGGAGAGGGGGTCGTATTTATAAAAGGAAGGGGAAGGGATACGATACGATACGATTTTTGATCGTCTTTTAAATTTTTGGCAGGAGGGAAGCTAGCTTATTCCGTCGTTCTGCGCCGCATCTCGTGCAGAAGCGCGCATTGCAAGTGTGGGTCGGCTTCGACCGCATACCATACAAAACGTAAAAAATAAAATTATTTTTAACACTCGAAACCACCGTATACACGATCAATTATCGCACAATCTGCACCATTGCACACAAATTTTTTTATTAAAATTATTAAAATATCCGAATGAGGGTAAAAGAGGAAAGATAAACGTTGTTAGCATCATGGTTTTGAAAATCCAATTGAATCGATCTAAATTTTAAAAATTTAATTTAATTTTAATTTTTAAATTTTTAATTTTAAATAAAATTACGATTAATTTTTTTTAAAATTTTAACTTTTTTATCTTAATTTGTACTTAATTAGTTTCATTGATTTAAATTATAAAATTTAAACAAAAATATTATGTTATAAAATTTTAAAAAAATTTGAACAAATACAAAAGTTTTGAAGATATTTTTTTATAATTTAATATTTATTTTATTATTTTATATTATTAAATTAATAATTAATTATAATATTATTTGGTTCAATCAAAATAGTTTAATCGATCGATTGATTTACAATTCAAATGTTAAAGTCGATTTATTATACAATTTAATTTTTAAATATTAATTAGCATGATTTTAAATTATCAGATACGATACATGCGATTTCATTGGATTCAACTATTTCTATCTCATATTCTAAGCATATGTGGCTCTTTGTTGGACAAGTGCTTGTCACAGTCATTTGACTAAATATATTTTAATTTTTAAATTTTCACTTAAAAAGCTTTTAATTTTTAATAAAAAAATAAAAAATAATAGTTATGTCATCTTCTAGCTCCTAGCCAGTTTGAAAACCTTAATAGGTTATTCATGGATAAATTCTTCAAATAGAGACAAAAAAATTAAAAATCACAAAAAAGATGACAAAGGAAGAGAGCTTTTAGATCACAAAATCTCATAAAAATAAAAATTTTGCATTCCTACCTAAATTTCACTCTCCTCTTGAAAAGGTCATGTATGGTATTCATGGTTTTGAGATTTTGAGTTCAATCAAAAGTATGCTTGGACGAAGAAAGACCATCTCTTCCACTCATGATAAAAGCTAATAACCTGCTCTCACTGCTTGCCATATGTGAATGAGAAAATTATAATCATTCTAATGACATATAAGATAACAGTTATGGCTTGCAATGCTTATAAGTTTTAAATTCTTAAATTATAAATTTGTAATTAGTACTATTTACTGAGTGTGAATTTATAAAATTATTATATATAATCCTAATTAATAGAGTTAGAGGAAATAAGGTCAGCATGAGGTTCGATCGATAAGTCTACTTTATTTTTCAAAAAGTTAGTCTCTAACTAATGAAATCTATAAGCTTTGGGAGGAACCTCGACAAAGAGATAATGAGACATGATTTTAATATAAAGAATTGCACCTATTTTTCATGCCAGAAGTTGTTACTTCACATAAATCGCACAACCAACTAAAAATGAATCATATATACAGCAAATGCTCCCTAATAGGTGTCACTCTGCATCTCTCAGGATGCCACATTAGATGAAGTATGAGCTCTTTTTACAGGGAAAGTAAAACAAAGTTTCTTGACAAAAGAAACAGGCTCAACCAGCTCAAGATGTTGTGATCAAAGTCTTTGAAGCCTAAGGTCGATCATATTATCTCCTACGTACCACCACAGAACTACAAAGCAAAAAGATAATATATAATACACTAGGGTCTAGTTTTGACGTGGAATTCAAAAGAGTTCAGCTGCCCTTTTGACCATGAGATCGATAACCACATGCACCATTGCAGTCTCTCTTAAGGATGGGAAACCATCAATGCGATCGATCTCCTTGGAGGCTGCTGCATGTATCTTGGGTGGGGTCCTTAAACACACAACCAATTTTGACCCTGTAATTTATTTTTGACATTGGATTTGAACAGTTTAAGCGAATATCACGGTTAATTTTGATGGGTTTTTTTTTTTTTTTTTTCTCCAGCAATTCTTCCTAGATTTGAATCCCGTGATGTCTAAATATAAAGATATAATAGGCATTAATTTGTCGGTCGGTCACTTTGGAAGTCATTTCTCATTTCTGTGGGTTTCCGCTTTGCAGTCATATATGGCAACGGACGGAGACTCATATGCCGACTTCAAAAGCAGGAACGTTGACATGCCTTAAGATAGACCGCGTGAGCTGAGCGCAAATAGGAAGAATTGGCATGGTTATGATTCTTCGTACCGATCTAATTCATATATTTTCCATCATTATCGGACATCATACTCACGTGTAACGATGAGCGGCCTCAGCTCCTCAGCGGTTCTTGTCCTAACTTGATCGTCGGAGGGTGATGCTGGGGACTTTTTTTGTTTCTGTTTACGTTTGACTTGGCGTCATCAGGCATTCACTTTGAAATTCAAAGCATTTCTCAAGAGTCATATATGGCAATCATATGACTTCAAAAGCTTGACAAAGATAGACCAAGTGAGCTGAAATAGGAAGAAGGCATGGTTAATTCTTCGTCCGATCAATCGACATCATGTAACGACGTTCCTCAGTTGGCTGGATTTGATTATTTCAGCTCCTCTTGAATTAAATGACAAACTAACGTGCCCAAAAGAGGTTAAGGTTCGCCGTAGACGTGCTGGATTGACTTTTTATGATCCATGGATCAGATGGCATGCGATGTTGGTAGATGAAGGATTTGATCTTCTTGATTTTTCAGTGCCATTTGCTGAGTTACATGCTGCATGAACTGTTATTTTTTATGCCATTCGGTGCCTAAACACCTGTGAACTTATTATTGAGAAAGATTCTATGACTGTGATCCGCTGACTTCGTCAGAATTCTAGCAACTATTTGCCTACCATCATCCCCTTGATTTGCAATATCCGATATTTTTCAAGGCGTTTATAGTGCCAGATTCGGCATATCTATCGAAAAGTCAATTCAGCAGCTGATTTAATTACTGTCAGGGTGGCCTATCACTCTGATTTTTTAAGCTGGAGATAGAATCATTCTTGCTCTATATTTTTACCCAAATATTGTATTCTGATATATCAGGTTTAACTCATCTTAAATTGATGTGATTATTCGTCTGTAAAAAAAATAAAAATAAAAAAAATAAAAGAAGAAGAAGAAGAAGAAAAGTAGTAGTAGTTAACGTTCAATTAAAACTAAAACGAAGAAACAAACATATATTTCACATGACGCAATCTAAACATGAACTCCACATACTTTCTTGCCCTTTTTTTTTCTTCCTCTTATTTTTCTTTTTCTTGTATGTACATACACTATAGTAAAATATCCATATCCCAACTCTTTTTTTTCGCTAGGTGGAAGCGTCGGGATATCCCGTAACCTGCCGACGCTTTTAAATAGCATCGGCAGCCTGCTGATGTTTATAAGCATCGGCAGATAAAAAAGCGTCGGCACATAACGACGCTTATAAGCGTCGGCAGGTTACGGGATTTCAACCCCTCGAATTACTCCTCCCATCGGGAATAAAAGCCCTAGCTCCCATTTTCTTCTCCCATGCCGCTCCGCGCTCCTCTCTGTGCCCTAGCTCCCTCCCGATTTTTCTTCTCCCCCGATCATCTGGCTTCATCGCTCTTGTCCCTTCTCCCTCCGATTTTCGGCCTCCCACGATATCGTGCCCTAGCTCCCAGTTCGAGCAGAGCAGCCTTGTCCCTTCTCTCTCTAATCCATCATCATCGCACGCAATATCGTCCGTCCGTCTCACCAGAAGCTGCTTGAACTTTGACGTCGTACGGGGGGAGAGAGAGAGAGGGAGGAAGAGAGTCTCGTAATATCAAGGTAATTTTGATTCCATTGTTCATTATTTTCTTTTGTTCGTTGATTGATTATGGTTTATCTTGTTGGGAATACACCCTCAATCACCCTCAGAACAAATATGCAGAACGTGTTTTAATGAAAAAACTATGCATGCACAATCACAGAAAAATATACCGATCTACCACAATCACAGAATATGCGGAATAAAAATAAACACCACACAAAAACACCAAATTTAAGTGGAAAACCCCTCCAATGTGAAAGGGAAAAACCACGGAGCAAATTCCAAGAGCACTTCACTAATCTTAATAAAAGATTACAACTTTTCTCCTAATTTCTTTTTGCCCAAAAATCAGGAAACACTTCGAACTTAAAATAATAGTTGATGTGGGTACAAGAAGGATCTCACCAACGTGTGGTTGCTCTTCCGTGCCCCCCAAATCTGCTCTCAGACTCATCCGTATCGACCTCCTGAGGTTGCACAGGATTTCTCCAAGCCTGGGCTTCTCTGGATCTCTCTCAGGCCGCACACAGCTCTCTCCCCCCAATCTAGGATTTTTCTTCTCTCGTATCTACCACATACAGATCTCTCTCCCCCTACTTTATTTCTGGGTTTCTTTTCCCTTTTTGAAAACAGCTCCGTAACAAACTGTGATGCAGTTTGTTATCATGGGCCGATTCCCTCCCCACGTAGAGGGAGCACCCAACAATATCTCCCCCTCCCGACTACGTGGGGAAATCCACCAAGCCTGCTTTCTTTCTACAAGCTTCAACCTTCTTGATAGGTAATGACTTTGTCATTATATCTGACCCATTATCATCTGTATGGATCTTCTCTAACAGCAACTGCTTCTCTTCCAGGACCTGTCTGATCCAGTGATAATGCATATCAATGTGCTTCGACTTGGAGTGAAAAGTCGTATTCTTGCTCAGGTGAATAGTGCTTTGATTGTCATAATAGACCACATAAGTATCATGTCTAACACCCAGCTCCTGAAGAAATCTCTTCAGCCACAATATCTCCTTGCATCCTTCTGTCACTGCTATGTACTCGGCCTCTGTGAACGATAATGCAACACACTTCTGTAACTTGGACTGCCATGAAATTGCACCTCCTGCAAATGTAACCAAGTAACCGGATGTGGACTTCCTGGAGTCAACATCTCCTGCCATATCTGCATCTGTATATGTCTGTAACACAGGTTCTCCCTGTCCATAATAAAGACTCAAGCTAGTTGTACCTCTCAAGTACCTCATGATCCACTTGACTGCTGCCCAATGCTCCTTTCCTGGATTCGCTAGGAACCTGCTCACTAAGCCAACTGCATATGCTAAGTCTGGTCGGGTACAGACCATAGCATACATAAGACTACCCACGGCTGAGGCATAAGGGACTCTCTTCATCTCCTGCTTCTCTTCCTCTGAGGCTGGGCTCTGCTCTGAACTCAGCTTGAAGTGTCCAGCTAGTGGACATGCCACTGACTTGGCATTGCTCATGCTGAATCTCTGAAGCACCTTCTCTATGTATTTCTTCTGGGACAACCATAACCTGCATGCTTGTCTATCCCTGAATACATGCATCCCCAATATTTGTTTCACTGGCCCCATATCCTTCGTATCAAAGCTTTCCCTAACTCCTTCTTCAGTGTGGCAATCTTGCTGGAGTCCTGCCCAACAATCAACATATCATCCACATAAGAGAAGGATGATAAAATCACCTCCAGGGAACCTTCTAATGAAGACACAATGATCTGTGGTTGTTCTTTTATAACCAACCTGTACCATGAAAGCCTCAAACTTTCTGTACCACTGCTGGGGCGCCTGCTTGAGACCATACAGACTCTTTCTGAGTCTGCACACCATGTGCTCCTTGCCTTTCACCTTGAAACCTTCAGGCTGCTCCATATAGACCTCTTCCTCTAAGTCACCGTGCAAGAATGTGTCTTCACGTCCAACTGCTCTACCTCCATGTTCATGCTAGCTGCCAATCCTAACACCGTCCTGATTGAGGTCATCTTCACTACTGGAGAAAATATCTCATCGAAATCAACTCCCTTCTTTTGTGCAAAGCCCTTCACAACTAGTCGTGCTTTATATCTAGGCTGTGAGCTTTTCTCTTCTGCCTTTACCTTGTAGACCCACTTGTTTCTGAGTACCTTTCTTCCTTTGGGCCTAGCTACCAAGTCATATGTATGATTATGCAGAAGAGAGTCCATCTCCTCCTGCATAGCTCTCTGCCACTGCTCCCGCTGCTCACTGACATGGGCCGCCTCATATGACTCTGGCTCATCTGCATCTGTCAACATGATATATTCATGCACTGAATACCGACTAGATGGTTGCCTTGCTCTCATGGATCTCCTCACCTCTGTCGGTAGCTCCTCCTCAGGGATCTGAATCTCCTGATCTGTATCCTCAATAGGTGTAGGCTGCTGCTCATTTGCACCCTGTACTGGTTTTCTCTGGCTCATCCGCATGAACTGCTGGAGGACTGACAGCTCTATATCTACTAGGCCATGCATATCTGACTCAGACTAATGCTCTGCCCTCTTGATGTCTTCTATGGTTTGATCCTCATAGAATATGACATCTCTGCTCCTGACTACCTTCCTATCAACTGGGTCCCACAGCTTATAGCCAAACTGCTCATCACCAAACCCCAGAAAGATACATTGTCTTGTCTTGTCATCTAACTTTGTCCTCTCATCCTTAGGCACATGCACAAATGCCCTGCAGCCAAAAATCCTTAGATAATCATATCTGACATTCTTGCCTGTCCACACCTTCTCTGGCACCTCTCCATCTAGAGCTGATGAGGGAGATCTATTTATCAAATAACATGCTGTCTGGACTGCCTCCCCCCAAAAGCTCTTGGGCAACTTGGACTGGGAGAGCATGCACCTGACTCTCTCCACTATTGTCCTGTTCATTCTCTCAGCTACTCCATTCTCCTGTGGAGTCTTTGGCACTGTTTGCTCATGTCTAATGCCTTGTGCTCTGCAGTACTGGTGAAAGAATCCTATGTACTCTCCCCCATTGTCTGTACGAATGCATCTCAACTTCTTTCCTGTCTGCCTCTCCACAAGCCTGTGAAAAAACTCAAAAACTGCTGCCACCTGGTCCTTGAACTTTAAAACAAAAACCCACACCTTTCTGGAAGCATCATCTATAAATGTGATGAAATATGAGGCTCCTCCTAAGGTCTTCTCCCTCATGGGTCCGTACACATCTGAGTACACTTGCTCCAAAAGGCCAGTCTTCTTCTTGGAGCTACTCTGAAATGTCACCCTGTGCTGCTTACCCACCACACAGTGGGTACAATCACTGAGAACTCTGTCCTGTATCTCTGGTAAGACCCCTGCCCTGATGAGAGTTTGCAATCCCTTCCCGCCAATATGGCCTAATCTCTTGTGCCACAAATCTGCAGTATCATGCTCTACTGCGCATACCTCTCCCCTAACCAAACTGGACTGCAACTTGTATAATGTGCATGATCTCTGTCCTTTGGTAATCACCATAGCACCTTTGATTAACTTCCATTGATCTCCCCCAAACTGGCCCTCTTCATCTAGCTTGCCTACTGAGATGAGATTCATCCTGAGATCTGGAACATGTTTGACCTCTTTGAGTATCAATCTGCTGCCTTCACGGGTCTGGACCACTACTTCTCCTATCCCACATATTTTGGAAACACCATTGTTTCCCATTCGGATCACACCAAGATCACCTATCCTGTAGGATGTGAAGAACTCTCTCCTGGGTGTGGCATGATAAGAAGCTCCAGTATCCACCACCCAATCAACCTGATTTGATGTGGTGGCTAAGCACTGATCAACACATTCTGTAAATAGAATGATGTCTTCTCCTGAGGCAACTGCTGCTACCTCTCTATCTTTCTTATCTTCTGCCTTACCGCCTTCATTGTTCTTCTTCTTTAGCAGTCTACATTCACTTTTGTAGTGTCCTTTCTTATGACAATGGTAGCATTCGATTTCCTTCCTTGGTCTGGATTTGCTTCTGCCTCTGTTGTTTTCTTTTCTAGTAAACTGTCTCCCTCTGCCCTCTGTGATAAGTACATCTGTCTGTGTTTGAGACTCTCCAGTTCCCTTCCTTCTTTCCTCCTCATTGAGCAAGCTGCTAGTAGCCTGACTCATGGTGATAACTCCATCAGGGGCGGAGTTACTCAATGACACCACCAGTGTCTCCCAACTATCAGGTAGAGAACTCAACAACAGGAGTGCCTGAAATTCATCTTCCATAAGCATCTTCATTGTGGCCAGCTGGTTCACAATGCTCTTCATCTCATTTAGGTGCTCTACAATTGATTTTCCCGGCTTGTACTTCATATTTACAAGCTTTCTGATTAAGTATGCTTTGTTTCCGGTAGTTTTCCTCTCATACAACCCTTCTAACTTCTTCCATAGTTCATAGGCTGAGGTTTCATTTGAAATATGATGGAATACTGTGTCATCCACCCATTGCCTGATGACACTAATTGCTTTTCTATCCATAGTAGCCCAATCTTCATCATCATATTTTTTTGGCTTCTCTCCCATCTTCTCAATCGGCTTGGCTAAATCTTTGCAATACAAGAGATCCATCATCTTTGGTTTCCAAATCAACCAATTACTGCCATTAAGACTAATCATCCTTCTAGTATTAGTGGTAGAATCCATCTGTGGCACGCTCAAATAATTTGTTCTGGGCTTGCAATCCAGGCTGTGATACCATAATTGTTGGGAATACACCCTCAATCACCCTCAGAACAAATATGTGGAACGTGTTTTAATGAAAAAACTATGCGTGCATAATCACAGAAAAATATACCGATCTACCACAATCACAGAATATGCGGAATAAAAACAACACCACACAAAAACACAAATTTACGTGGAAAACCCCTCCAATGTGAAAGGAAAAAACCATGGGGCAAATTCCGAGAGCACTTCACTAATCTTAATAAAAGATTACAACTTTTTCCTAATTTCTTTTTGCCCAAAAATCAGGAAACACTTCGAACTTAAAATAATAGTTGATGTAGGTACAAGAAGGATCTCACCAACGTGTGGTTGCTCTTCCGTTCCCCCCAAATCTGCTCTCAGACTCGTCCGTATCGACCTCCTGAGGTTGCACAGGATTTCTCCCAAGCCTGGGCTTCTCTGGATCTCTCTCAGGCCGCACACAGCTCTCTCCCCTCAATCTGGGATTTTTCTTCTCTCGTATCTACCACAAATGGATCTCTGCCCTCCTACTTTATTTCCGGGTTTCTTTTTCCTTTTTGAAAACAGCTCCGTAACAAACTGTGATGCAGTTTGTTATCATGGACCGGTTCCCTCCCCACGTAGAGGGAGCACCCAACATATCTGCCTTGTGGTGTTTAGATGTTTGGGATCGTGTTCTTTTTGTTGATTTCTTGTGATCTGTTTCAAGTATGTGGGTTATTTGGTATGTAGGTTATTTGGTTGGGGGATGAGGTCTGGTTTGGTTGCTTGTATTTTTTTATAATCTTTGGAATGATTTATCCTTCAATGGAACGCCAGATTCTTCTTGATGATGCCAAGTCACTTTCCTCAAACGTTGGGGAAGACGGACGTCCTTCTCCTCGAAGTCCTGCAAGAAAAGTCCCCCAGAGACCGGCGATACCGGTGGTGTTGGCCCAGATGGCAACCCAAGAGGGGGGGGGGGTGAATTGGGTTCTTTAAAAATTATCCCTTTTAAAATAGTTTGCTTGAGATTAATGAGGGCAAATGCAAGATAACTATAAAGTGCAGTGAGTAAGATAGAGATAGATAAAGAGACAATGAGACACTGCAAACACCAAAGATTTTATAGTGGTTCGGTGTATTCAACACCTACGTCCACTCCCAAGATTCACTTGGGTCCACACTATAATCTCTCTAGATTATAGCCGAGTTGTTTTCCAAGCTCACAACTCAAACTTGTTGTTTTACCGGGTGCACAACGAACCCAGCTGGTTTTACTTGGGCTTACCAGCACAAAACCCTACACGTTGTTTTTCACGGGCTCACAACTAACCCAAGCTTAAACAAGCTTAACCCAAGGTAAAACTACCTCCTCTAGTTCAATCCCCCAGATTGAACTAGGCAAAAATAAGATAAGTATTGTGTGTGAATACAAAGCTCCTCAACGAGCAAATATACAAATTAATAACAAGGTTTAGAAAAGCCTGATTTGAAGATTGGTTGGCTTTTGAGCTTTTCTCCTTTTCTTCTTTCTTCTTCTCCTTGCTGGATTGAATCAAGCCTCAGCTCCGATTCTTCACAGTTGAAGCGGTTGAGAAGAGTTGAAAAGCAAGAAATGAATCTCCTTTCTTCAAGTTGGGAAATCCTCCAAGACTTTGATTTTGAACGCTTTGGATTCCTCTTGAGGCTTTTGGAGTGGAGTGGATTTGAGCTAGAAGGTTTTCCTTTCAAGATTCAAGCTCACGGATTTTTTGAAGTGGGATTTGTCTATCTCAGATTTTCTCTTTGTTTTTCAGATTTTCCGTTTTTCTTTTTTCTCTTCTCTTTTTGAACAATAGACTCTCCTTTTTATAGATTTCTTTTATACCTTTTTGGAATAAAACTATCCGTTGGAGTGTACCTTCTATCAAAATATATCCGTTAGAAATAAGTAAAAATAGAAAAGTTACCGTTAGAGCTGATCTGGCAACTTCGTTTTCGTTCCAGGTGGGTTGGAGTCGACTCTAACTTTTCTGGAGTCGGCTCTAGCTCGAGGCGATTTAAAATGATATTCCCGGAGTCGTCTCTGGCTTTTCTGGGGTCGACAAGATGCTTTTCCGGAGTCGACTCTAACTTACCCGGAGTCGACTCTAGGTTGGAGCCAGAAAAATCGACTTTCTGCTTCGTCTGTGAGAGTCGATTCTCACAGTCTCGGAGTCGACTCTAATGACCGTGCCAGTTCCGGAGTCGGCTCTGTGATTCTCGGAGTCGACTCTAATGTCTGCAATTCTTACCTAGACATTAGATTCGATCCAGAACACATTGTAACTCTTGATTTTGATCTTTCAATAGTCTTATAGGCTGAAACACTAAATCAAAATCATCAGAGCCTTCAAAAATTATACTCAAATAGTTTTGTTAATCATCAAAATCATCAATTGGGTCAACAATCTCCCCCTTTTTGATGATAACAAAACTTTGAGTATATGCATTCAAAAATTCAATCAAACTAAGGATTATAGTCATTTTAACTTTAAACCATTGAAATTAAGGTTTAGATGCCAATGTTCAATGTAAACTTTAAAATTGTACATGAGTTCAATATAATCCATCAATATTGAATTGTTAAACTTAATGTACATAAGATTGTAAATGAGCTTTTTGTTAAGCTCCCCCTGCATTGAGTAGCTCCTCTTATATATAAACATCAAATTGTAACTGATAATCATTTCAATTCATTTGCATAAACAATTAATTCTCCCCCTTTCTTTCTTTCTTTATGCATATTATTCAATATTCCTATTCAATCTCAATTTCTTTGCATATACACAACTATCTCTCCCCCTTTTTTGTTATTAGCAATAAGGAGAGTATAAAAAAAATTTATAATCTCAATAAAGCATAGGAATCCAATCAATCAAAATTTTGAAAAAGTGAAATTGTATTTCATATGCAAGAACCATTACATCAGTTGATTCATTTACATTTCAAAATGAAATACATTGGATAATCAAAAACTTCCTAAGTACAAGCTATTAAACTCTAAAACAAGATCAAATGTGCTTGAATACAATTTTCTTTAGATGACCTATTATCTCCATTACATCATCTTTTTGTGCTTTCTTAAAATTTTCAAGGCAGGCTTCGATTTGAGAGACTGCAAGGTCAATATCCTTCTTCAATTGACCCGTTGCATGAACATACGATCCTGATCCATCGGCAATGCCTTCCATCCTTTCAAAGATCTTATGAAGCTCAGCTCCAAAGGATTCTACAGAACTGCCTAAGGTAAAGGATAGCATGTCCAGTCTCGAATTTAAATCTTCTTTTAGCAGATTAAAGTCTTCTTTCAATTGATTAATTTCATTTGACCTGTGACTGTCATACTCAGCAAGTAAGCTTCTTAACTGATCAAGTTGTTCATTAGAAAATCCTCCAGAATTTGTTATAGGCTGATGTGGAGGTGATGGAATAGAACTTGGTCCGGCCTCCGAAGGTCCAGCAGACGAAGGTCTCGCAAAAGATGAATCAGGGACTGATGGTCCCGCAGTAGATGGTCCTGGGATTTCTTCTAGTCTGGTTCCCTCTGCACCATCCCTATCTGTTCTTTCCTCTCTCCTCATCCAAACACCATTAACTTTATTAAATCCCATTCTATGAATAGTTGAAGTGCTGTAATAATCAGTGTGTCTCAGTTTTCTCAAAGGTTCATTTTCCATTATGAGCACACCCTGGCTTCTAAAAACTAGTGTCAGAATCATACCGTATGGCAGTGTTGATCTTTTCTTAGTAGCTGCCTCTGCCATGTAACCTATCATCATGCCAGCTAAATTGACTGGCCTTCCAGTTATAATGCAGTCCATCATCAGAACATCTCGCTCCGAGATATACTCGAATCTCCCTATTTTGGAAATAAGATTCTACCACATATATTATGCAATAATCTGAGTTCTAGGTTTAACTGATTTGCAAAGATCTCTTCGAACTCAGTCACATCTCTTCCTAGCATCCTTGATAGTGCACCACTTCTGTCATTAAGTTGACATTCCATTAAACCAACAGTGGGCATTTCTAATAGGGTTCCAAGAATCTCAGTTGTTACCGTAACCCTAGTTCCTCACACTGTGCTAATAATCCTCCTTCTCCTCTGCTTAATCCATTATAAAACTCCCTTACCAATGCTGGATAAGTGGGTAAATCTAGTGAGCACACTTTCTCCCATCCCATATTCCTTAAATTTCTTTCAATAGAGAAACCCTCCGATTCAAATAAATCAAAATTAACTTTTCTCCCAGTCGTAATGGTCTTACCAGTTAATTGATCAACCTTAGGAGATGAGGGTGAAGGTGGAGAATCCTCTTGAGTGGCCGAAGAGGAAGAAGGCGATGGTTGCCTTCGAACCGTGCGTCTCCTCATTGGAACGGATGCTCCAGCGACGAATCCGCGCCTCTTTGGAGCCATTGAGAGGATTAGAAGCTTAATCAAGGGTTTTGAGTGGATTTTGGAAAGTTGGAAAGGTTTTGGAGTTCTTAGGATAGGATTAGGAGACGATTGGAATGATTGGGGGTCGACTCCGCCTTTTTATTTTTGACCTAACTCGACTTAGAGTCGACTCCCGAAAACTGGGTGTCGGCTCCGAGCCAGAAAGTCTGTCAGCGCTCGTATTAGAGTCGGCTCCACAAAAGCCAGAGTCGGCTCTAATCACTTAGACAGAAAATCAAAAACTCAGGTGTCGACTCCGCAAACTGTCAGAGTCGACTCTAACAGTTTCAGAGATAAAAAATTAAGTTTCAAGCATTTGAAACTATTCAAATTAATCATCAAATATAGATTAAGTTCTTTAGCAATTGGGGAAACAATGAATCAAGATCTAGATAGATTTCCTTATTGAAATATCAAGATTTTTCAAGAAAATGATGAAATCTAGATAGATGTCCTTAAGAGTTTCAGAAAACTATTCCAAAAGGATCACAAACTCCTAATTCTCCTCTAAGATAACAAAATCTTTCTTCACTTAAGGGTTTTGTTAATATATCTGCAAGTTGTTCTTCAGTATTCACATAATCAAGACAAATTTCATTATTGGCTACATGTTCTCTTATAAAGTGATATCGTATTTCAATGTGCTTTGTTCTTGAATGTTGAATTGGATTTTTAGTAAGATTTATTGCACTTGTATTATCACATCTTATGGGTGTCTTATCAAGTGTGATACCATAGTCTTCAAGTTGTCTCTTAATCCATAGGATTTGAGCACAGCAACTTCAGCTGCAACATATTCTGCTTCCGTAGTAGATAATGCAACCGAATTTTGCTTTTTGCTAAACCATGAGATTAAGTTACTTCCTAAAAATTGGCATGCACCACTTGTGCTTTTTCTATCTAACTTACATCCGCATAATCAGAATCTGAGTATGCAATTAGATTTAATGTGGAGTCTCTAGAATACCATAAACCTACATTTTTTGTTCCACTTAAGTATCTTAGTATTCTTTTAACAGCTATTAAGTGTGATTCTTTAGGTTCTGATTGAAATCTAGCACATAAACATACAAAAACATAATATCTGGTCTACTTGCTGTTAAATAAAGAAGGGATCCGATATACCTCGATAATATTTTGATCAACCTTTTTACCTTCTTCATCTTTGTCCAGCTTGCATGAAGGACTCATTGGTGTTCCGAGGGGTTTAATTGATTCATACCAAATTTCTTTAGAATCTCTCTTGTGTACTTTGTTTGGTTGATAAAGATACCCTCTTTGCTTTGTTTGATTTGGAGTCCAAGGAAGAAGTTGAGTTCTCCCATCATGCTCATCTCGAATTCTCCCTGCATTAACTTGGCAAATTCTTGACATAGAGAATCGTTAGTAGCACCAAAAACAATGTCATCAACGTATATTTGTACTACAAGTAAATCTTTACTTTTTCTTTTCAAAAATAATGTTTTATCAACATTTCCTCTTGTGAAATCATTTTCAATTAAGAATTTACTTAACCTATCATACCAAGCTCTAGGTGCTTGTTTCAAACCATATAAAGCTTTGTGCAATTTAAAAACGTGATTTGAAATTCGTGATCTTCAAAACCTGGTGGTTGTTCTACATAAACTTCTTCATTTATAAATCCATTTAAAAATGCGCTTTTAACATCCATTTGAAATAAATTAATGTTCATGTGACATGCAAATGCTCGTAATAGCCTAATAGCTTCTAATCTAGCTACAGGTGCAAAAGTTTCATCAAAATCAATGCCTTCTTCTTGATTATATCCTTTGCAACTAATCTAGCTTTGTTTCTAATTACAATGCCATTTTCATCAAGTTTATTTGAAAAACCCATTTGATCCTATTACAGAATGATTTTAGGTCTTTCAACTAAAGTCCATACATTATTTCTTGTAAATTGATTTAATTCTTCTTGCATTGCTAACATCCAATTATTATCTTTTTCAGCTTCTTCTATAGTTTTAGGTTCAATTTGTGATACAAATGCAAGATGATTACTAATATTTCTCATATATGATCTAGTTCTTATTCCTTGAGATGGA
>UESW01001728.1:0-34401 GCA_900491605.1 Calamus simplicifolius | reverse complement strand
CAACTATTAAGGTTTTCTTGTTAAAGATTCTATATGCCTTACTAGTTGTTGAATAACCTAGAAAAATTCCTTCATCTGATTTAGCATCAAATTTTCCTAAGTTGTTTTTACCATTATTATGAATGAAGCATTTACATCCAAATGCATGAAAGTATTTTATATTTGGTTTTCTTTCATTCCATAATTCATAAGGTGTTTTCTTTAATATTGGTCTTATTAAAGCTCTATTTAATATGTAACATGCTGTGTTAATTGCTTCCGCCCAAAAATACTTTGGTAAGTTGCTTTCACATAGCATGGTACGGGCCATGTCTTCTAAAGTCCTATTCTTTCTTTCAACTACACCGTTTTGTTGTGGAGTCCTAGGGGCTGAAAAATTATGATTAATTCCATTTTCAGTGCAGAAATTTTCAAATAAGTGATTTTCAAATTCTGTTCCATGATCACTTCTTAGAGATACTATAGTAGTGTTTTTCTCATTTGTGACTTTCTTGAAGAATTTCAAGAACATCGAGAAAGTCTCATCTTTGTGAGCTAAAAACATTACCCAAGTATATCTAGAATAATCATCTACAATCACTAGACCATATTTCTTTCCTCCTAGACTTGTGGTTCTAGTTGGTCCGAAAAGGTCCATGTGAAGTAGCTCTAGTCCCCTAGAAGTTGAAACAATGTTTTTAGATTTAAATGAACTTCTAGTTTGTTTTCCAAATTGACATGCATCACAGATTTTATTATTTTCAAAATCTAATTTAGGTAAACCTTTGACTAAATCCATTTTAATTAGTTTTGAAATAAGGTGTGTGCTTGCATGACCTAATCTACGATGCCACAACCAACTAATATCATTAATGTTAGCATTATCAGCAATTAGGCAATGACTACTCTTAGAAGTTTTGTCTGTGTCAACTAAGTATATATTGCCAAATCTATAACCAGTAAAAACAATGCTATCATCAATAGAATTAGTTACAGTGCATAAAGAAGATTTAAAAGAAACATTAAAGTTTTTATCACATAATTGACTTATGCTAATTAGATTATGCTTCAAACCATTAACATAAAGTACATTATCAATTACTATAGATGGAGTTATGCGAACTTTACCAAGGCCCAAAATTTGACCTTTACCGTTATCGCCAAATGTCACAACTCCACCAACATTTTCTTCTAGGGTGATGAATTCCTCTTTGTCACCCGTCATATGTCTTGAGCAGCCGCTATCAAGATACCACTTCTTCTTTGATCTTTTGGCTACAAGACATTCCTGCAATATCATCAAACTTTATGCTTAGGTACCCAAGCTTTCTTGGGTCCTTCATGGTTAGCAGCAATAAAAATTGTTCCTTTCGGAACCCATATTTTCTTAGTTTTAATATTTTTTAATTTCTTGTTGTTCATTAAGGTTTTACATTCGAAGGATTTGTGTCCTTTTGATTGCATTTAAAACAAGTAATATTACTTTGGTTAGCTTTTACAAAAATATTTTTTAATGATTTTTGTTTTCTTAAAGTGTTATACCCTAGCCCAGCTTTGTCAAAAACAGCCTTTTGACTATCTAGAATCATGTTTAATTTAGTTGAGCTTAAAGTAAATTTCTCAACAATGTCTTTATATTTTTTGACTTCTTTCTTTAAACAATCATTTTCATTTGAGATTGATTCTTTTTCTTTAATTAATTTTTCATTCTCAGATTTTAGCAAATCAATCTTATGAGTAAAATCATTTTCTTCATTAAGAGAAGTTTCTTCTTTTCTTTTAAATCTTTAAGTACAAGACTTAATTCATTTTTCTCCTTAACTAAATTTAAGTTTTCAGTTTTCAAAACTTTATATTTCTTTTTCAAAATTTAAAATCAATCATCAATTCATTGAAAGCTTCAAACATTTCATCAAATGTAAATTCATCATCGGGGGTTTCGGTGCTTACCTCATCATTGTCGTCGTCGTTGGCCATGAAGCAAATATTTGCAACCTCTTTTTGTTCTTCTTCTTCGGAAGAAGATTCATTGCTGTCAGTCCATGTTGCAACATATGCCTTCTTCTTTTTCTTGAAGGTCTTTTTCAATTGTGGACAATCATATCGATAATGCCCCGGTTTCTTACACTCATAACAGATCAAGGGGTCTTTCTCTTTGTCCTTGTCCTTATCTTTCTTTTCCTTTTCCTTTTCTCCTTCCATTTTATTTCCAAATTTTCGTTTTTGGAAGGGTTTCTTTTTCCTCAAAAATCTCCTGAATTTCTTGGCCAAGAGAGCAGTTTCATCATTATCTTCATCACTATCATCACTGCTGCTCTCTTCCACTTCTTTTGCAGCCTTTAGAGCAATGGTTTTCTTCTTTTTAGTTTCCTCCTCAATATGCTGCCTCATTGTCAATTCGTGGGTCATGAGAGATCCTAGAAGCTCCTCTAAGGGTAGTGCATTGAGGTCTTTGGCTTCTTGGATTGCTGTGACTTTTGCTTCCCACGATCTTGGCAATGACCTGAGTATTTTGCGAACAAGATCAGCATTAGTATAAACTTTTCCTAAACTTTTCAAACCATTCACAATATCGGTGAATCTAGTGAACATGCATGTGATGGTTTCAGCTTGTTCCATTGTGAACAATTCATATTTATGAACCAAAATATTTATCTTTGATTCTTTTACTTGGTTTGTTCCTTCATGTGTAATTTCCAACCTATCCCATATTTCTTTAGCGGAATTACAAGTAGAGATGCGGTTGAATTCATTTGAATCTAAGGAACAATATAAGATATTAATGGCTTTGGCATTAAGTTGAGCCATTCTCCTATCATTATCATTCCAATCCCTTTCGGGCTTTGGAACAATAGTGCCATCAATAAGGTGTGTGGGTGTACTAGGTCCATTTAATATAACACCCCAAAGCTCATAATCAGAAGCTTGAATGAATATCCTCATTCTAGCTTTCCAATAAGAATAGTTTGAGCCATTAAAAAGTGGAGGTCTATTCGTAGAATGACCTTCAGCAAAACTAGAACCACTTTGTGTTGCCATAATGACCTTTAGCTCTTGATCGTGAGATCAAACTCTAAATGAGCACTATGCTCTGATACCAATTGTTGGCCCAGATGGCAACCCAAGAGGGGGGGGGTGAATTGGGTTCTTAAAAATTTAAGACTTTTAAACAATTTAAATTGAGATGTGCAAGTGAAAGGATCAACTAATAAGCAAAGCACAAACACAAGTATATGAGAGATAGAGAAGAGACAATTAAGCACGGCAAACACAAGATAGTTTTATAGTGGTTCGGTGCATCCAACACCTACGTCCACTCCCAAGACTCACTTGGGTCCACACTATAATCTCTCTAGATTACAGCCGAGTTGTTTTCCAAGCTCACAACTCAAACTTGTTGTTTTTCCGGGATCACAACGAACCCAGCCGATTTTACACGGGCTCACCGGCACAAAACCCAAACACAAGCTATACCTAGCTTGTACCGAGGTTTAACAACCTCCTCTAGTTTAATCCCTCAGATTAAACTAGACACAAACAAATAAAATGAGTTTAATTACAAGCAGCTCCTTTTTGAGCAGATATTTCAAAATAGAAATTGAGTTTAGAAAAGCCTGAATATTTAGAGCTTGAGAGCTGGCTTGGCTTCTTTGGTTTCCTTCCTTCAACTCCTCTTGATGTTGAATCAGGCCTCAGCACCGATTCTTCACGGATTTGAGCTTTGGAGTTGGGTTGAAGCTTTTTCTCCCTTTTTCTTGAATGTGGAAGCTCTTTGATTTTGAACGCTTTGGATTCCTCTTGAGCTTTTTGGAGTGGAGTGGATTTGAGCTAGAAGGTTTTTCTTTCAAGATTCAAGCTCACGGATTTGAAATGGGATTTGTCTATCTCAGATTTTCTCTCTAGTTTTTCGGATTTTTCTTTTCTCTTGCTCTCTTCTTTTTGAACAATAGACTTCCCTTTTTATAGATTTCTTTTACACCTCTTTTGGAATAAAACTATCCGTTGGAGTGTACCATCTATCAAAATATATCCGTTAGAAATGAGTAAAAATAGAAAAGTTACCGTTAGAGCTGATCTGGCAACTTCGTTTTTCGTTCCAGGTGGGTTGGAGTCGACTCTAACTTTTCTGGAGTCGGCTCTAGCTCGAGGCGATTCAAACTGACTTTTCCGGAGTCGTCTCTGGCTTTTCTGGGGTCGACAAGATGCTTTTCCGGAGTCGACTCTAACTTACCCGGAGTCGACTCTAGGTTGGAGCCAGAAAAATCGACTTTCTGCTCCGTCTGTGAGAGTCGACTCTCACAGTCTCGGAGTCGACTCTAATGGCCGTGCCAGTTCCGGAGTCGGCTCTGTGATTCTCGGAGTCGACTCTAATGTCTGCATTTCTTACCTAGACATTAGATTCGATCCAGAACACATTGTAACACTTGATTTTGATCTTTCAAAAGTCTTATTGGCTGAAACACTAAATCAAAATCATTAGAGCCTTCAAAAATTATACTCACATAGTTTTGTTAATCATCAAAATCATCAATTGGGTCATCACTTATGTCACGTGGCAACAATCTATAAACACATTCCTTCTTCCTTTGTTTATGCTCCTATAGTACTACTTTAAATCATTGTAGGAATAACCTAAAAGATATCAAACAAAAGAAGAAATATAAAAATGGAAATGGATTATTGTATAAAATAGAATTTAAATCACTTTCACTCAGTAGACAGAAGTCAGACATTAACAATCTTTTCAAATATATACCCAATCATGTAATTTGCTTCTATACTGGTTGTGTGAAGTATATTTTGGTCATGGATGTTTGGCAGCCTCAAGTGTCTTCTGCCACTCTTAGTATTAAGACTGAAACAACGTTTGTGTGGGCTGTACTTGAAGTCAGAATTGCACAAGATTGGCAGAAGGAGTTAGGGGAAAAACTTGCAAACCACTTGACCACTTATGGATTTAAGTCTGGCCTTAAAGATAATCTCTGATTGATAATACTTTGCTACCTTCTTTACACAATATGGCCTGTGCGATAGAAGATTTTTATGGCCATTATTGGCTGTTATTCTAGGTCACATCTACTTATTATTTAAATAACTATCATTTTCCGTGCCTTTCCTTCCTAAACAACAAACCTTTGACCACCAACCATACAAAAAAATGAAGAAAAATCTTTAGATGCTTTGGAAGTTGTGCCTGATATGACTATTTGATGAACTTAAATCAAATATATATTTTTTTTCTAAAATTCATCATTGATATTTGATGCATTCTGTCTTCAGTTAAATTACATGTTCTTGAATCGGTGAGCATGACATGCGATCCATCAATTGGCTATTTAAGACTTGTGGAAATTGGAGCTTTTGATTATGTGGGTCCACAAAAGACAAAGACTCTATCAAACTCTTAGAATGCCTTTTTGACCTTATGACAACTTTTTGGGCAACTTATACAATCTAATTAAATCCTAATAACTCTTGATTTTGGCATGCATTCACCTACATGATTCTATATACAGTTGAGCTCTCATTAACTGGCATGCATGTTGAAATTGAATAAAGTCTTCCTTCAAATTTATTTCTATTTTTAACTAATTTTGGACATTTAAATCTTTAAATATGGGTAAGGGCCTAGGTATGTAACTTGTAGAACTTAAAGGAACTTTCTCGATGGCTATGATACTATAAAATGCAATATCTACATGTAGCATATCCCGAAGAAATTTGCTGGCATTTTGTATACATCTAATTTTGAACCATTATTTTAACAGACCCTGCAATCTTCTTACTTTATAATTTATGCTCAAGATTAAGGACAATTTTTCATCTTCTTGTGTTTCTGCATCTTAGTGATTGTAAACAATAATAACAACTTCTTTGCTTAATTAGTTGAAGAAAAAGCATCTTCTATGTGGGTAAAGCCAAAAGTTTACACACAAAGAACAACAAGACTTTTATTTAAGTGAACAAAAAGGAGGCATCTTTTGTTATCAATTACAACACAAATATTTGAGAAAATATATAAAACAACTCAAATTAAATAAAATGATCTCCAATCCCATTCTTCAACTAAATGTCAGAACTTACTCCATCCACATGGTGTCAGCTATGAGAATAAGTTATGATCCACAAAGGTTTGAGAGATTGCCACAATGAGCCTATCATCATGACATTCTGCAATTGATGCTAATTCCATGTCTATGATGGACAAGAAAAGGGTTCATTGTGAAATCTGAAGGGTCAGTTGGTGGGTAGAGAGACCTACCTTTGTGATAGTGTAGTTTAAGCTCATGCTAAAGGCATCGCTAAACCGTTCATCGTAATTTCAATTTGTCGCAATTGCATCGCTTAACAATGACTCTCTACGACGCTCAAAATGCATCGCAAATATTACAACGCCCATAAATACGTCGTAATATTGCGATGCAGTCTAAATGTGTCGCTAGTTTATAAATAAATTTTTTAAAAATATTTACGACATAAAATCTCGTCGCAATTACGTCGCTAAGTAATTAATTTATTTATTAAAAAAATTTAAATAAAAAAATTTATAATTATTTTTAAATTAATTACGATGGAAAATAGCATTGCTAATTAATTTATTTATTTTTTAAAAAATAAAATAAAATAATTTTTAATTTTTAAAAATAATGGCGACGCCCCTAAATGCGTCGCTACTTTAAAATAATTTTTAAAAATAGTTGCGACGGTAAATATTGTTGCAATTGCGCCGCTATTAATTAATTTATTTTTTAAAAAAAATTAAAAACATAATTTTTAATTTTTTTTAAAATTAATTGTGATGAAAAATAACATCGCTAATTAATTAATTTATTTTTAAAAAAATAAAGTAAATTAATTTTTAATTTTTAAAGTAAATTATTTTATTTATTAAAAAATAAAATAATATAAAATAAACTTGCTAATACAATGTAATTGCTAATACAATTGACCAAAACAATCATTACAAAATTTTAAAAATAAATAAAAATTTATTTTATTAATTTTTTTAAATTTTCATATACAAAATAGAAAAATAAAAAAATACATCAAGTAGTAAAAAAAATACATCATGTATCTGTAGGCGGCTGGGAAGGCTGCGGAGGCTAGAATGAACCCTGCGATATGAGTGAACCAAATCATGCATCTGACGCATCTGCTCTCTGAAGTCTGCAAGCTCCTGCTGAAGGCCTCCCGTGCGCTGGTCGAACTCCTTTCGATTCTCCAAATGTACAGAACTTCCTCTAGATCTCCGAATGTCGTCTAAATGCTCGGTAGGAATATTGCCAGGATAGTGCGAACTAGAGCCTTGATGGAAAAAATATCTATAAGCTTTAGTGCCCAGACCGTAGACCCTACGGTCTCACGGCTGGGCATCAACAGCTTCAAAAAATACACGTCGACTCTCCTATAGTGAGAGTTCGATGGGTGGCCTCCCATCAGTGGAGTCGACCTGCAATGCCTGGGACTGAAGTTTCTTGACTCGTGCCTTTCAATTATAGAATCAACGATAAATGAATCGTTATATTAACCTGAATAAAATTTTAGAAATTAAACAGATAAAATATAAGGCTAATTTCTTACCCAACCTTCTGTAATCGTGCATCGACCTAGAAACTGTCCTTCCTGGTGTGTGTCGCCCTGAATAGGTGAAACTCACCAGGATCTATGCCCTCCTACTCAGACTACAAAAGCAGAAGAAAGAATACAAATATAAGTATTTGTAAATGACTAAATTAGTAATTAAATTATTTATATTTTCTTACCATACGGCGTCTGTGCTCCTGAATAGAAATGAACCGGCAGTGTGACAGGAGAGGCCCATGCCATAACCGCCCTTCTCGGATCGGCGGTTCGTGCTGGCTGATGCGGACCTCCTGATCCATGCCTCATACTGCCACACCTACTGCCAGTCATGCCAAATACCCTCCGGCACATGACCTTACCCGAACTCCTCCAATGATGAAGCATGTCGGAGTATCGGCGTGCCGCAAGAGCATTCCATGCTGCCCTAATGGCATCATGGATAGTAGGGTCCCACGTAAACTTTTCTGCATTGAAATAAACAGTTAGTTTAAGAATATATTAAGATTAGAAAATTTTATATCAGTTATAAAATTATTTAAAAAGTTTACCTGAAACTCTAAAAAATAAAACTCCCTCATGGCCGCAGATACATGGTGCCAATCGTAGCCACTGGGATCAGCACGCCCTCTGAAATATAGAGCTGATCCGGCTCGATACAGTATGCTGCTCAATAAAGCTGTTAAAAAAACTAATTAAAATAAGTAATTAACTTAAAAATATAAACATATAGTTATAATTAGTATATACTTATAGCCCATCAGCATCCAATCGAAGTACGGTGCGATCGACCAAAGAAGAACTCTCAGAGGTCTGTGCCGATCGGGTAGAGGAAGGATAAGCATCGACGCTGGAGAGGCGAAAGTCCATGCGTCATGGTAGTGGGATGTGACGCAGCATGGCTATGTCCGTCAGGGGTAGATCTACCTCGGTCCATCATACTGTAAATACTAAAGATTAATGCAATATAATTACGAATAATTAATAAACATACAAAATTTAATACTTATAAAAATAAATTGAAATTGAATGAACCTATATCTTTAATCAGTGTCATTTGTTTCATCAAATGTTGGTTCAACATCCGATGCCATATCGGACTGTGATTCAGTTTCATTATCATCGGAGGAAACCAAACATTTGCATCCTCAATTTCTTGGACATCACCATTTGGATCTCTAAGTGATGTTTCAGGAGCCCTTGGCATGCATTTCCATCATCCTCTTGAAATACAGGGCACTCAGTTGATTGACTTGATGAACTCTCATCTAATATGATTGTTGAACGTGGAACGATTTTAGAAATAGCCCACCAATCTCGCTTGTCGTTGCGCAAACTTGGATATCCGCAGTAAAACATTTGCTGAGCTTGGGATGCAAGAATGAATGGCTCATATTTCTGCAATCTTCATCGATGGTTTACTTCAACTAGATTGTAGTCGTTATGAACCCTTTTACCAATAGGAATTGTCGGTAAAACCAATCACAATAAAACAATACTGTTGGTTTCATAGGCCAACCGGGATATTCAACTTCGACCACCTCTACTAACTTTCCATAATAATCCTGCATATTTGCTTCAGCACTTTCTCCTTTAACACTATGCCCCAATTCTGCGTCCCTCTTGAAGATGTTAGTCGTTCAATTTGAAATTTGTATTTATTAACAAAATAGCAAGTATAAGTAGTTACGGTCTTCAATGGCCATTACAGCGGACCTTAATCTACCAAAAACAACGAGTTGTTCACCGTTCGTCCGATACATTCGGTACTCTGTTAACGAAGCGGAGCGGTTGATACATTCGGTACTCTGTTAACGAAGCGGAGCGATTTCAACCGTCTGTGCGATACTTTCGGCAGAAAATCTCATACTGCTGCCGTTAGAGATTCGATTCCTTCCCTATAAATAGAGCGCCCTATATCCAAAGGGAGCCAAAGATGGAATCGGCTTCCAAGAACCCGCCAGAATCCGCCACGGAAGCCCACCGGAAGCGCCGCCCTCCCGCCCCCTCGTCTCTCTCCCCTTCCTCCTCCCCCACCCGCCCGGTTCTGCTCCACTGCCGAGGCCTTCCGCTTCCCACCGCTGACCGTCGCCCCTCTCGTCTCGCACCCATCCCCAGATGAGATCCCTCCAATCTCTCCGCCATCCTTCTTTGTGCCCCACCGCCGGATCACTGCGTCGAACGATCCAATTTCAGCTAAAGCACTGCCGCAATGATCTGATCGAGATCGTCCCATCTTCACCAAATAAAACACTTAACAGGTGAAATGAAGATTTTTTTTTTCTGATAATTTATTCTGATTTTTTAAAAAATATTCTAACAATTAGGTTGTTAAAATATTTTTAAAGAATATTCTAAAAATATTTTTAAATTATAAGAATATTCTTACCATTGGACAAAAAAGAGTATGGTAGTGTAACCTCATGAATAACGACATGTTCTTGGAAAAATAGAGTTATTTCATTTGAAATATATTCATCGCCTCGGTTTGACCTTAGTTTCTTAAGGTTTTTCTCAGTTTGAATTTCAACTTATGCCTTATCTAAGACTTCATCCTTAGATTTATCGAATATATGTGATAATATCGAAAGAAGTCATCAATGATTGTTACAAAATAATGGCTTCCTTTCTATGTAGGTAACTTGGTAGAGTCACACACATCACTATGGAATGATGGCCAATGGATCTGCCTTTCCCTCGCTAAAAAGGTGAGTGCTTAGGGTTTAGATTTGGTGTTCTTCTCATTCTTCTTCCTTTTCAGTCTTTTTACTTCCTCATTCTTTCCTTTTGGTATTGCTTTTTCGTCTTTTTGAGGTCTACTTGATGAGGGAAACACCAGGAAGATGAAAAGTATTATCAAGAGGAAAAAAGTGAAGAAGAAAAAGACTGAGAAAAAAGGAGAATAAAAAGAACACCAAATTTAAACCCCAATCACTCTCGATCTTCTTGGCAAAGGGAAAGGTGGATCGCTGGCCATCATTAGCTTGAATAATTTTGTGGTCCATGTCCCGGACCACGCTGTTGGGAAATTTCTAGCGAAGTGACCAACGGGGGTGAGTGTGAGCATCAATTGCCAATTGGTGGTATGCCAATTGGTGGTCCTTCAAAGGTAGAGAGAGATATGACATCTCTTCTATCTATGGAGGACCCCATTTGCCGGCAGTTGACGCTCACCCTCACCCCACCACCTATTGCTTTGTCACAGATTTCTCGGCATCGGGGTCTGAAACCTATACCATAAAATTATATAATACCCTTCAATAACCTATACATATGATTGTTAGAGAGCTAAAATAATGGTATATTATCATAATTTTATGCCAAAATATTTTTTAAAAAAATTAAGAATACGTTATCAAAAAAAAATATCTTTCATTTCACCTACCAAGTGTTGAGATTGGATGGTTACACTACAAGGGGAAAAAAAATATTGCGATGCCCAAATGCGTCGCAAATGCGTCGCTAAACATGTTATTGCAACGCAATAGCGACGCCAATATTGCGACGCATCCAAATGCATCGCTAAATTTAAAACTAATTTTTAATATTTAAAATTATTATTAAATATTACGACGCATTGAATTTTGTCGCAATATTGCGACGCATTTAGTGAGTCACAATATTTAATAATAATATTTAGATATAATAGCGACGCAATTTGAGTCACTAATGCGTCGTCAAAAATTTTTTAAAAAAAATTTACGACGCAAGGTGATTGCGTCGCAATATTTAATAATAATATTTTAGATATAATAGCGATGCAATTTGAGTCGCTAATGCATCGCTATTAAATTTTTTTTTAAATTATTGCGACACCAAGTCATTGTGTCGTAATATTTAATAATAATATTTTGAAAATATTAGTGATGCAATTTTAGTCGCTAATGCATCGCTAATTAAATTTTTGTAAAAAAAATAAAATATTAAAAATTAAAATGGTTAATACAATTTCGTTACATTTAATATTGATAGAAACATTCTTCACTCATATTGATCCAAACAATAATCATTCAATTTCCAAAAATAATTAATATATTAAAATTTTGAAGTTTTCATGTACAACATATAAAAAGAAAAAAAAATACATCAAGAATCTGAGCGATCACGTGGAGGCTAGAGACCCTACGACAAGTGGATAACCATATCCTGCAAATGACGCATCTGATCTCGCACGTCTGCAAGCTCCTGATCCCGACCTCGCATACGCCGCTCGAACTCGTGCTCGACCTCCTGCCGAACCTCCTGACGAACGTCCTGCTGAACCTCCTCCGTAATAGATCTCCAAATGTCGTCTAAACGCTCGGCAGAATATCACCAGAAAATCGCGAGCTGGAAGCCTGATGGGAAAATTTTGAAAAGCTCTAGTGCCCAGACCATAGACCCTGCGGTCTCACAGCTGGGCACCAATAGCCTCCAAAAACACATGCCGACTCTCCTCTGTTGAGAGTTCGACGGGCGTCTCCCCATCAGTGGAGTCGACCTGCGATGCCTGGGAGCGAAGCTCCTCGACTCGTGTCTTTGAATTATAAAATCAAAAATAAATGAGTTAATAAATTTCTTGAAATAAAATTTTAGAAATTAAATAGATACTACATAAAGCTAATTTCTTACCGCAACCTCCCGTGATCGCGTGTCGACCTGGGAACCATCCCTCCTGGTGTGTGTCGCCCTAAATAGACGAAACTCACCAGGATCTCCGCCCTCCTGCTCAGACTATAACAATAAAAAAATTAATATTAATACAAATATTTGTAAATAACTAAATTAGTAATTAAATTATTTATGTTTTCTTACCATACGGTGTCTGTGCTCCTGAATCAAAATGGAGCCCGAAGTATGGCGGGAGAGACCCGTGCCACGACCACCCTTCTCGGATCGGCGGTTCGTGCTAGCTGATGTGATGTGGTTGATCCAACGCCGTTAGAGAACCATGAAGGAAACTGACGGAGCCCTGCTTTGGCCTCTGATGTCCCTTTGGCTGATGCGGCTGATCAAACCACATGACTCACGAGATGGAGGGATCACGAACTCAATGTCACATGGTTGGGCGCACTCCGCTCTTCTCGACCTTGGGCTCATCTTAGCAGCAGCCCACCTCGACCTTGGTGCCGGTCTCGGCATCGGCGGAGGCCCACTTCGACCACGGCGTCGGTCTCGGCGTCGGCGATGGCCCACTTCGACCACGGTGTCGGCGACGGACTACCTTGGCAACGGCGTCGGCTTCGGCATCAGCCTCGGCCCATCTCCTCTATGGCCAACCTCGATCTTGGCATCGGCTGCAGCCCACTTCGACCACGGCGTCGGTCTTGGCGTGGCGTCGGTCTCGGCGTCGGCGATGGCCCACTTCGACCACGACGTCGGTCTCGGCGTGGCGTCAGTCTCGGCATCGGCGACGGCCCACTTCGACCATGGCGTCGGTCTTGGCATCGGCGACGGCCCACCTTGGCAACGGCGTCGGCCTCGGCGTCGGCCTTAGCGGCAGAGGCCGACATGCATCCACTTGCTATAATGAATTCCACGTGGCTTGCCAACCCGTTTCTCTTTTGCCAAGATCACGGGTGGTTACCAAAATATTATGAACCGTTGCCGATACTTATGGCAGACGTTTAGCAGCTGTAACCGATCTTAACGGAAGATGTGATTTGGCTGTTATCAATGAAGGGTAAGAGGGACCCCTGAACAGGTATATAAAGAGCCCGACCCCCAACGAGGGAGGGGAACTCAATCTCTACTCTCTTATTAAAAAATTCATGTTCTCCATATCGCAGACTTGAGCGTCGGAGGGTCCCCATCGAAACCACTGGTCCGGGACTTTCTTGCAGGTTTCCGACTGAAGGAGGCGGTCCCTATCATTCCTCTAAAGACCAACGAAGCATTTCTGTCGCTTGACGCTCCTCAAAAGTGATTTGGCAGCAACAGATTGGCGCGCCAGGTAGGGGGGCAGATCAGCGATGCTAGTTTTCATATCCTCGTCCCCCTTTAATCAAAATGGTGGATCATAAAGGTAGTGATGAAAAAAAATCCAAAAAGCTTTCACCACTTATGCTGGGGGGCACCTTCAGCGAGCTAAGCAGAAGCATCAGAAGCAACATCTCAAGACCACACAACAATGAGCAAAGGCTTCCGCTCGCTCTTGGTTCGCTGCTCAGGCCAGCCATCCTTCATCCCGCCGGGAATCTTCCCAGCAAGAGGTCCACCGTCCTCAAGCTCACCAACGACTTAAAGCTCAGAGAGCCATCACTTGCCGCCCCAGCAGCCTTCTCTCCTATGGACGGTGACACAGAGGGAGGCCCAAGTAAGGGCAGCGGTACCTCCACTTCAACCAATTTGATTCCTGAGGGGCAGACCACCAGCGGGAGCGCCCAAGTCTGTAGAAGGAAAACAGGGGTGCCGCAAGAGCTAAGTCAGGGGTGCCTCGGCAACGGCCTCGGTGTCGGCCTCAGCGGCAGAGGCTGACATGCATCCACTTGCTATAGGAATTCCACGTGGCTTGCCAACCCGTTTCTCTTTTGCCAAGATCACGGGTGGTTACCAAAATATTATGAACCATTGCCGATACTTATGGCACACGTTTAGCAGCTGTAGCCGATCTTAATGGAAGATGTGATTCGGCTGTTATCAACGAAGGGTAAGAGGGACCCCCGAACAGGTATATAAAGAGCCCGACCCCCAACGAGGGAGGGAAACTCAATCTCTACTCTCTCATTAAAAAATTTATGTTCTCCAGATCGCTGACTTAAGTATCGGAGGGTCCCCGTCGGAACCACCGGTCCGGAACTTTTCTTGCAGGTTTCTGGCTGAAGGAGGCGGTCCCTATCATTCCTCTGAAGGCCAACGAAGCATTTCTGTCGCTTGACGCTCCTCAAAAGTGATTTGGCAGCAACATATAGGAATAGTGTTCTATATATATAGTCACTGACTTCTTAAGATTATTATGTCGAATATAAATGTTTGTGAAGACTAAAATATAAATCATTGAAACTACTAATTTATTGCTAAAAATTAAATAATAAGACAATAAGACTTTCTATCTAGCATTACATAATTTAATGCATCATTCAATTTGAAGCAGAATGTAAATAATCAAAACATAACAATTGTAAATAACTACAAATACACAAATATTATTGCATAAGCAGCTATAAAGAAATGAAAAGCTACGACTGCAATTTTGAAATTAGCTAATCTAAAGAGTTATGGTTAATGAGCTAAATTAGTTGACCTAAATAGCTAAGCTAATTCAGCTCGACCTATCTAAAGAGTTTTGATTGATGATCTAAAGAGATAAGGTTGATGGTCTAAAATCAGCTTACTTGAGAAGTTAAAACTGATAAGCTAAATTAATTGACCTAAATAGCTACGATTTATGAGTTTAATCAGTTGATTTAAAGAGTCATGATTGATGAGCTAAATCAGTCTATCAAAAGAGCTACGACTAATGATATAAATTAATTAATTTATAACTAATCTAATAAAAAATTAGATTAGTAGTCACATTTTTTTAATATTTGTCATCAAATTATTTAAAAATATTTTGAAAAATAATAAAATATAATAGAATCTAAATTTTTTGTGTTAATTTTTTTTCATGAGTGTTAAAATTTTTTTTTAAAGGGGTTGGGGGGTGGGGAAAACCCCCCTAGCTGTTACTTTTTTAAAAAAAAATTAAGTTGCCCTTTTTTTAAAAATTTATTTATATTTTTTATATTTATCATCAAATTATTTGAAATATTTTTAAAATAATAAATTATGATATAATCTAATTTTTTTGTTAATTTTTTTTATGAGTGTTAATTTTTTTTAATTGAAGGGGTCGGGGTGGGGAAAAGCCCCCTAGCTGTTACTTTTTTTTTTGGCCTGGCCACCATGGCCAGGCCATGGCCGGCCACGGCTCCTGCCGTGGCCGGAGAAGACGAACGAGAGGGGGGGGGGGTCGGAGAAGACGAACGAGAGGGGGGGTGGGGAAAACCCCCCCCCCCCATAACTATTTTTTTGCGGTGGCCTGGCCACCGTGGCCAGGCCATGGCCGGCCACGGCAGCGGCCATGGCCAAAGAAGACGGCCACGGCCGTGGCCGTGGCCGTAGAAGACAAAGGGGGGGTGGGGAAAACCCCCCCCCAAACTTTAATTTTTTTTTTGGTGGCCTGGCTAGGGTAGGAATAGGAAGAAGAAGAGAAGGGAAGGGGGGGCCGGCCCAACCAAGCGTTAAATAGTGGTGATTAGCGATGCATATATATTGCGTCGCTAATCACTCGCTATTTTTTTAATTTTATTATGGATTAGTAACGCAACAATGCATCGCTAATCCATCGCTAATTTGATTTTTTTTATTATTTTATGCAAAACATAGCGACGCAACTAATTGTGTCGCTAATGAGTTACTAACTTGGCGTCAATGTCCGACGGAAAAATAATTTTTATTTTCTAGAAAATTGCATCGCAAATGCATCGCAAATTTTTTAAATATTTATAACTGATAAAATTTAAATTTTCTAAAAATAATTGCGACGTAAATAATGCATTGCAATATTTTTTTTAAAATTTTTAAATTACATTTATTTTTTCTAAAAAACATTGCAACACAATACATGCGTCGCAATATTAAAAATTATTTTCTTTAAAAAAATTTTTTTTAGGAAACTGCGTCACTAAAGCGTCACAATATTTTTAAATAATTATAACTGATAAAAATTATATTTTCTAAAAATAATTGCGATGCACATATTACGTCGCAATATTTTTTTAAATTTTTTATTACTATTATTTTCTTAAAAACATTGCGATGCAATAAATGCGTCGCAATATTAAAAATTATTTTATCTGAGAAAATTATTTTTATTTCTAGGAAATTGCATCAACTGATCAGACCGATCGGCGACGATCCGATGGTTGCCATCGATTCAAGCCGTGATCCGATCGGCCACGACTGATCCCGAACCATTGCGATCGGTCCGAGATCGCTGATGATTCGACGGTTACAATCGATCCAAGCCCTGATCCCAATCGACCACGACCGATCTCGGACCGTGGCGATCGGTCCGAACGCTGATGATCCAATGGTTGCGATCGATCCAAGCCCTGATCCCGATCGACCATGACCGATCTCGAACCGTGGCGATCGGTCCGATCGGCGACTATTCGCCGGTTGTGATCAATCCAAGTCGTGATCCTGATCGGCCACGACTGATCTCGGATCGTGGCGATCGATCCGATCGCCGACGATCCGATGGTTGCGATCGATCCAAGCCCTGATCGATCCCGGTCGATGATGAACGATCTCGGACCGTCGCGATCGATCCGATCGGCGACGATCTGACGGTTACGATCGATCCAAGCCGTGATCCTGATCGGCCACGATTAATCTCGGACCGTTGCAATCGGTCCGAGATTGCCGACGATCCGACAGTTGCGATCGATCCAAGCCCTGATCCCGATCGGCCACGACCGATCTCGGACCGTGGCGATCGGTCCGATCGCCGATGATTCGATGGTTGCGATCGATCCAAGCCCTGATCTCGATCGACCATGACCGATCTCAGACCATGGCGATCGGTCCGATCGCCGATGATCCGATGGTTGCGATCGATCCAAGCCCTGATCCCGATCGACCATGATCGATCTTGGACCGTGGTGATCGGTCCGATCGGCGATGATCCGCTGGTTGCGATCGATCCAAGCCGTGATCCCGATTGGCCACGATCGATCTCGGACCATGGCGATCGGTCCGATGGCCGACGATCCGACGGTTGCAATCAATCCAAGCCCTGATCGATCCCGGTCGGTTATGAATGATCTCAGACCGTCGCGATCGATCCGATTGGCAACGATCCGACGGTTGCGATCGATCCAAGCCGTGATCCCGATCGGCCATGACCGATCTTGGACTGTGGCGATCGGTCTGATCGGAGATGATCCGACGGTTGCCATAGATCCAAGCCGTGATCTCGATCGGCCACGACTGATCTTGGACCGTGGTGATCGGTCCGATCGCCGATGATCCGACGGTTGCGATCGATCCAAGCCCTGATCGATCCTGGTCGACGATGAACGATCTCGGACCGTCGCGATCGATCCAATCGGCGACGATCTGATGGTTGCGATCGATCCAAGCCATGATCCCGATCGGCCACGACCAATCCCGAGCCGTTGCAATAGGTCCGAGATCACCGACGATCCGACGGTTGTGATCGATCCAAGTCTTGATCCCGATCGGCCACGACCGATCTCAGACCATGGCGATCGGTCCGATCGCTGATGATCCGACGGTTGCGATCGATCCAAGCTGTGATCCTGATCGGCCACGACCGATCTCGGACTATGGCGATCGGTTCGATCGGCGACGATCCGACGATTGCGATCGATCCAAGCCCTGATCCCGATCGACCAAGACCGATCTCGAACCATGGCGATCGGTCCGATCGCCGACGATCCGATGGTTGCGATCGATCCAAGCCCTGATCCCGATCGGCCACGACCGATCTCGAACCGTGGTGATCGGTTCGATCAGCGACGATCCGACGGTTGCAATCGATCCAAACCATGATCCCGATCAGCCACGACCGATCTTGGACCGTGGCGATCGATCCGATCGCCGACGATCCAAGCCCAGATCGATCCCGATCGGCGATGAATGATCTTGGACCATCTCGATCGATCCGATCGGCGACGATCTGACGATTGCGATCGATCCAAGCCGTGATACCGATCGGCCACGACCGATCCCGGACCGTTGCAATCGATCCGAGATTGCCGATGATCCGATGGTTGTGATCGATCTAAGTCCTGATCCTGATCGGCCACGACCGATCTCGGACCATGGCGATTGGTCCGATCGCCGATGATCCGACGGTTGCGATCGATCCAAGCCGTGATCCCGATCGGCCACGACCGATCTCGAACCATGGCGATCGGTCCAATCGGCGATGATCCGACGGTTGCAATCGATCCAAGCCCTGATCCCAATCGGCCACGACCGATCTCGGACCATGGCGATCGGTCCGATCTCCGATGATCCGACGGTTGCGATCGATCCAAGCCGTGATCCTGATCGGCCTCGATCGATCTTGGACCGTGGCGATCGATCCGATCGGCGACGATCCGATGGTTCCCATCGATCCAAGCCGTGATCCCGATCGGCCACGACTGATCTCGGGCCGTGGTGATCGGTCCGATCGCCGATGATCTGACGGTTACGATCGATCCAAGCCTTGATCGATCCTGGTCGACGATGAACAATCTCAGACCGTCGCGATTGATCCGATCGGCGATGATCTGACGGTTGCGATCGATCTAAGCCGTGATCCTGATCGGCCACGACCGATCCCGAACCGTTGCAATCGGTCCGAGATCACGATGATCCGACGGTTGCGATCGATCCAAGTCCTGATCCCGATCGGCCACGACCGATCTCGGACCGTGGCGATTGGTCCGATCATCGATGATCCGACAGTTGCGATCGATCCAAGCCGTGATCCCGATCGGCCATGATCGATCTCAGACCATGGCGATCGGTCCGATCGGCGATGATCCGATGGTTGCGATCGATCCAAGTCCTGATCCCGATAGCAATTAATTTTATTTAAAATAATTACGATGCAACAAGTGCGTCGCTAAATTAAAACATAATTTTTCTAATTTTTTGGTTTATTGTGTCGCTAATGCGTCGCTATTTAACATAATTAATTTTTTAAAAAATATTGCGACGCACTAAGTTGCATCGCAATATTTTTTTCTCATAATTATATTTTATAAAAAATTATTTTATTTAAAATAATTGCGACGCAATTATTGCGTCGCTAAATTAAAAATAATTTTTCTAATTTTTTGGTTTATTGCGTCGCTAATGCGTCGCTATTTAATATAATTAAATTTTTTAAAAATATTACAACGCATTGAGTTGCATCGCAATTATTTTTTCTCATATTTATACTTTATAAAAATTAATTGTATTTAAAATAATTGTGACGCAGTTAGTGCGTTGCTAAATTAAAATAATTTTTCTAATTTTTGGGTTTATTGCGTCGCTAATGCGTCGCTATTTAACATATTTAATTTTTTAAAAAATATTACGACGCACTGAGTTGCATCGCAATATTTTTTTCTTATATTTATATTTTATAAAAATTAATTTTATTTAAATTATTTGCGATGCAATTGGTACGTCGCTAAATTAAAAATAATTTTTCTAATTTTCTGATTTATTGCGTCACTAATGCGTCGCTATTTAACATATTTAATTTTTTAAAAAACATTGCGACACACTGAGTTGCGTCACAATATTTTTTTCCCATATTTATATTTTATAAAAAATTAATTTAAAAATATTACGACGCATTATTTGTGTCGCTAAATAAAAAAATTAATTTTTTTTAATTTTCTGGTTTATTGAGTCGCTAATGCGTCGCTAATTGCGTCGCAATGTTTTGTTGTTACGGAGGCATCGCAAAGTGGTCGCAATTTAGCGACGCAATGATGCGTCGCTAAATTTGCATCGCTATTTCAATATTTTCTTGTAGTGTTATGAATTCTTGGTCAGATCATTGCGGGTTCTTGAAAGTTGCTTCCATCTTGCTCTCTCTAGATGGGTTGCTCTATTTCTAGTTCAAATGGTGGGGCTGAAGGGAATCGAGTCCCTTATATGATGAGGAGATAGCGGTCGAGATCTTCTACGGAAAGTATGGGAGCATTGGATATGTGGTATGTGCTGCTTCTTCCCGCTGTACTCGTGGTATTCTTGAAGTCTTCCATGAATATTTATTTTTCTTTCAATTCTTTCCCTCAATGTCCTTAAAAACACTTCTCAAGTACTAATATCCAAACTAATAAAATAGAGCCTAAATATACCGACAAAGTTTGCATAAAAAGATGGATAATCAGGCATTGATCATCCTTAAAGATGATATATTTCAAGCTAGAGTTTCAATTTATGCATGCACTTTAGAAAGTAACCTTATGTCACGTGGCAGCAATCTAATAAACACATTCCTTCTTCCTTTGTTTATGCTCCTATAGTACTACTTTAAATCATTGTAGGAAGTAACCTTATGTCATGTGGCAACAATCTAATACACAAATTCCTTCTTCCTTTGTTTATGCTCCTATAGTACTACTTTAAATCATTGTAGGAATAACCTACAAGATATCAAACAAAAGAAGAAACATAAAAATGAAAATGGATTATTGTATAAAATAGAATTTAAATCACTTTCACTCAGTATACAAAAGTTAGACATTAACAATCTTTTCAAATATATACCCAATCATGCAATTTGCTTCTATACTGGTTGTGTAAAGTATATTTTGGTCATGGATGTTTGGCAGCCTCAAGTGTCTTCTGCAACTATTAGTATTAAGACTGAAACAGCATTTGTGTGGGCTGTACCTGAAGTCAGAATTGCATAAGATTGGCAGAAGGAGTTAGGGGAAAAACTTGCAAACAACTTGACCACTTATGGATTTAAGTCTGGCCTTAAAGATAATCTCTGATTGATAGTACTTTGCTACCTTCTTTACACAATATGGCCTGTGCGATAGAAGATTTTTGTGGCCATTATTGGCTCTGTTATTCTAGGTCACATCTACCTATTATTCAAATAACTATCATTTTCCCTGCTTTTCCTTCCTAAATAACAAACCTCCGACCACCAACCATACAAAAAAAATTTAAGAAGAAAAATCTTCTAGATGCTCTAGAAGTTGTGCCTGATATGACTATTTGATGAACTTAAATCAAATATTTTTTTTCTAAATTCATCATTGATATTTGATGCATTCTGTCTTCAGTTAAATTACATGTTCTTGAATCGGTGAGCATGACATGTGATCCATCAATTGGCTATTTAAGACTGGTGGAAATTGGAGCTTTTGATTATGTGGGTCCACAAAAATCAAAGACTCTATCAAACTCTTAGAATGCCTTTTTTGACCTTATGACAACTTTTTGGGCAACTTATACAATCTAATTAAATCCTAATAACTCTTGATTTTGGACATGCATTCACCTACAGGATTCTATATACAGTTGAGCTCTCATTAACTGGCATGCAGGTTGAAATTGAATAAAGTCTTCCTTCAAATATATTTCAATTTTTAACTAATTTTGGACATTTAAATCTTTAAATATGGGTAAGGGCCTAGGAATGTAACTTGTAGAACTTAAAGGAACTTTCTTGATGGCTATGATACTATAAAATTCAATATCTACATGTAGCATATCCTGCAGAAATTTGCTGGCATTTTGTATACATCTAATTTTGAACCACTATTTAACAGACCCTGCAATCTTGTTACTTTATAATTTATGCTCAAGATTAAGGACAATATTTTCATCTTCTTGTGTTTCTGCATCTTAGTGATTGTAAACAATAATAACAACTTCTTTGCTTAATTAGTTGAAGAAAAAGCATCTTCTATGTGGGTAAAGCCAAAAAGTTTACACACAAAGAACAACAAGACTTTTAAGTGAACAAAAAGGAGGCATCTTTTGTTATCAATTACAACACAAATATTTGAGAAAATATATAAAACAGCTCAGATTAAATAAAATGATCTCCAATCCCATTCTTCTACTAAATGGCAGAACTTACTCCATCCACATGGTGTCATCTATGAGAATAAGTTATGATCCACAATGGTTTGAGAGACTGCCACAACCAGCCTATCATCCTGACATTCTACAATTGATGCTAATTCCATGTCTATGATGGATAAGAAAAGGGTTCATTGTGAAATCTGAAGGGTCAGTTGGTGGGTAGAGAGACCTACCTTTGTGACAGTGCAGTTTAAGCTCATGCTGCCCAAGCAAACCTCCAAGTTTTTTCAAGACTTGAAGCAAGTCAAGCTAAAGAGGAAGGCAAGTTTTAATATATGAAACTATAATCACCTACAAGAGGCAAATTATAAGCTCAAGAGCCTGACCACTAATTCATATGCATTCCGCAACCGATCTCTACTTTGACAAGAAAAGTAATTGATGTTTGTCCCCATAAGGAACATTTTATTTCTACAATGAGCACTTTTGTCATCAAAAAATGATTTCACCGGTCCAAATCGTGAGAAGGTCATTGTTTATTTGATGCCATCAAAATGCTTCTCTTCCATCAAATCTTTGCATGTTAGATACTAACTTGAGACCTTACACTACAGTAATTTTTGGGGATAGCAATGCTTTTAAAGTAATTTCCCGACGCTTTTCTAGCGTCGGGAAATAGCTTCTCGACGCTTTTGTAAGCGTTGAGAAATTGGGAGTGGAAACGAAATTTCCCGACGCTTTTGGAAAGCGTCGGAAAAATACAATGCCGACGCTTTAAAAAGCATTGGCAAAATACAATACCAATGCTTTTTAAAAGCGTCGGCAAAATACGAGATCAAACTTCTCTTGGACCTCAAAACCTCTGTCAGACTCGTCAACATCAAAGGCTTCGAGTCCTAGATGCCGGGCAACTCCCTGTGTAGTTTCATTGGAATTGTCTGCAATTCCGACAACTCCATCGCCGAGATCAACCTCGACAATCAAGGTATTTTCGGAGGGCTACCATTGTCCTCTCTCTGCCAGCTCCCCTCAACAAGCTTCGGGTCGTGAATCTATCCGATAACGGGTTCTCGGGTTCGTTCTCGTGGAGTTCTCTTGGTAAGCTCACCAAGCTGGAAGTTCTGAGCCTGGGGATAATAACAGGTTCGATGAAAGCCCGTTTATGGAGGTGGCGACGACTCTAACCAATCTCTCCTGGCTCTACCGCTCTGATACAAATATTAAAGGTGTAATCCTGCCGTCGATCGGGAATCTGACGGAACTCCAGGATCTCGAGCTTGCCGACAACTTCCTCTCTGGCTAGATCCCGCCAGAGATCGGGAAGCTGAACAAGCTCCGGCAGCTTGAGCTGTACAATAATTTGCTTATTGGAAAGTTCCCGCCGGGTTTGGGAACCTCTCCGATCTCTCCTTCTTCGATGCATCGATGAATTTTTTAAGAAGTCGAAAGAGGGACAGAGAAGCCAAAAGGGCGAGTAGATATAGAGGAGGGGAGAACCAGGTGGGGCTTCCGGTATGGGACTAAAGAAGCACTAAGGCGGAGCTAGCAATGCTCCGAGTCCTCCGACCTCAGTCGGACTGTCCTCCTCTCAGCCACCACCGAAGGGCGGGGAGATGCTCATGTGCCGCTCTATCCTCGTCTGAGCCCTAGATCCTGCCCTACTCGTCCTTAAATTCCATAGTCGCATCGCTGCTGACGAAGAAGGCTCCGCCTCCCCCTTGGCCTCGGGCTTCGGATCAGGTTCCGGTTTTGGCTCTGGCTCCAACTCCGGCTTCTCCGGCGACCCGCTCATGGAAGGAGGGACCGCGAGCTTCATCCGGTTTGCCGCTTCATGGAGGTGGGCGAGGAGCTTTTCCCTGACCTCCTCCAGCCCTGCATCGCCCTCCCAACCCTGCGCCGGGGCTCGGATCCGTGGTCCGCCGCCTCCACCGTTGATCTCCAACTTGTGCCACCGCTGATGATCTCCCCTTTGCGGTTCACGTTCATGCAATGGAGGAGCCGCTGGTTCCCCCACGTCTTGAGGACCGAAAGAAGAAGTTGTGGAGGAGATTACCCTGGGCCTCCACTCTCGAGGGTGCGGCCGCCGCCGCCGCCATCGGGGGATCCGGCGGCCTCAAGGCCGTCTCGACGGAGATCACCATCGATTCCACGGCCCGAGGGTGTCTATTACTGTGTCTTTATCGGCAATGGAACCCTCTCTCTCTCTTCCTCGTTCCCTCACATTAGCCTTTTCCCTACCGACACTTTTTAAGCGTCGGCAGGCTACGTGAGTTCCCGGCGCTTCAGAGAAGCGTTGAGAAAAAAGAGTTGCTATCCATGAATTTTGCTGTAGTGTTATGACAACATCGTACTTTTTTCTTCGTATAGTTAGGGCATTAAAGAGCTTCTGAGACTCATGATATTTGACTTCTCATCGTTGGTCTTTTTTTCCTCACCGCTTGAGATCTTAGAAAACATGTGGACTATTGATATTGTTCTTTGTGTGTAATTCCACCCCCCCCCCCCTCTTTAAAAAAAAAAAGAAAAAAGAAAAGTAATTATTGACCCAATTATTGATTTTGATGATTAACAAAAGACATGAGTATATTCACTATATTTCTGACAGATTTAATAAGTGTTTCAGGGATTAAAAATGTTTAATCAATCAAAAGGAATAAGTTTTGAATCAAATTTTAATGGAATTTTTTAAAGTTCAGAACTTAGAGTCGACACCCAAATAGTCAGGAGCCAACCCCAAGGCGTATCAAAAGATTTTTGGATTTTTGGCACGGTCCGGAGTTGACACCTAGAGTTTCGGAGCCAACTCCAACCTGAGATATAGAGAAGTATATTCTGTTTCAATTTTTAGAGCTGACACCTAGAATTCGGAAGCTGACACCTAAGAGTTCGAGAGCCGACCCTTGAGTTTCTGGAGCCGACTCTAACTTAAGAACAGAGAACGTGTTTTTATAGACATTTCTGGAGCCGACACCCTTGGATTCCGAAGCCGACTCTCGAAAGCGACGAGCCGACACTTAACTTTCTCGGAGCCGACTCCTCGACAACTTTTTATTTGCTATTTTTGGACACCCGATCTGGAGCCGACACCTAAAAAGTTGGAGCCAACTCCAACCTGTTAGGAACGGATTTTTAATTGTCAGAACGGACTCCAACGGTAATATTTTTTTTACCTAATCTCTAACGCTATTTTTCTTTGTGTGTAGAAGTATCCAAGCATCTCATAATGGCTATATTTTCTACCTAAACTTGGATTAAGAGATCTATAAAAAGGAGAAAATCATCCGTTTGAAAAAGTAGAGAATAGAGAGAGAAGAGACTAAAAAAAAATTCAAAAAATCTTAAGAGATAAATCAAAGAGGAAAAGACTCAGAGCTCAAATCCATCAATCCCAGAAAGTTCAAAGAGAAATCACAAGCTTCTCAAGATTCAAATCAAGGAGATTTTCAATGTTAGAAGAAAGAAAACAAAAGCCCCAAATCCTCAACTTCTCAACTGCAACTTTTAGTGAAGAATCTGAGCTGAGGCCCTGATTCAATCTTTCAAAGGAGAAGAGGAAAAAGAAAAAGAAGAAAAGCTTACTTTCAAAATGCTTCATTCAGGCTTTCCTATCCTTGTTTATTTATTTATATATTTGCTCATTTAAGGAGTTGTTTTGCATTCTAAACTCTATTTTCCATTTGAGTTAGCTAATTCAATCAAGGGATTGAAATAGTGGAGGTAGTATACCTCGGGACAAGCTAAGGATAGCTTGTGTTTGGGTTTTGTGCTAGTGAGCCCAATAAAACCAGCTGGGTTCTTGTGATCCCGGGGAAATAACAAGTTTTGAGTTGTGAGCTTATAAAATAACTCGGCTGTAATCAAGTGGATTATAGTGGGCCCAAGTGCTACTTGGGAGTGGATGTAGGTGTTGGATACACCGAACCACTATAAAATCTTTGTGTTTGCCGTGCTTTGTCTCTTATCTCTTTTATTTGTGCTCAGCACTTATCTATACATTGCACTTAAGCACTTTCATATCAGAGCACTTAGTTTTAAAGAGCTAAAAAATTTTTAGAACCCAATTCCCCCCCCTCTTGGGTTGCCATCTGGGCCAACAATTGGTATCAGAGCTTGTGCTCATTGTTTATTTGATCAAACGATCAAGAGCTAAAGATCCAAATGGCAGCTCAAGCTGGATCTTTATTTGCTGAAGGTCACTTTACAAATAGACCTCCTTTATTTAATGGTTCAAACTATTCTTATTGGAAAGCTAGAATGAGAATCTTTATCCAAGCTTTAGATTATGAACTTTGGAGTGTAATCACTAATGGATCAAGCACACCCATACACTTAGTAGATGGTTCAATGGTTCCAAAACCCAAAAGGGATTGGAATGAGAACGATAGGAAAATGGCGCAGCTCAATGCTAAGCCATGAATGTTTTATATTGTGCTTTAGATGCTAATGAGTTTAATAGAATTTCTACATGTATTTCTAAAAAAAAAATTTGGGACAGATTAGAAATTACCCATGAGGGTACTAATCAAGTCAAAGAATCAAAGATTAATATTCTTGTTCATAAATATGAATTGTTTAGCATGGAACAAACTAAATCTATAACCTGCATGTATATAAGATTTACTGATATTGTGAATGGTTTAAAGAGTCTTGGCAAGACCTATACTAACTCTGAATTGGTTCGTAAAATTCTTAGGTCTCTTCAAGGTCATGGGAAGCAAAGGTGACTGTAATCCAAGAAGCCAAGAACCTCAATACCTTACCTTTGGAGGAGCTACTTGGATCACTAATGACCATGAGTTGACCATGAAACAGCATATAGAGGAAGACGTCAAGAAGAAGAAAATAATTGCCCTCAAAGCTATAGAAATTGAAAAGAGTAGCAGTGATGAAGAAGATAATGATGATGAGGAGACTGCACTCCTTGCAAAGAAATTCAAAAGATTTATGCAAAGAAGGAGACCCTTTCATAAGAAAAAATTTAGAACAAAGATGGAAGCTGAAAAAGAAAAAGAAAAGGACAAGGATAAAAGAAAGACCCCCTCATATGCTATGAATGTAAGAAATCGGGGCACTTTAGATATGACTATCCTCAATTGAAGAAAGCCTCCAAAAAGAAGAAGAATGCTTATGTTGCAATAAGAGCGACAGCGAAGAATCCTCATCCGAGGAAGAACAAAAGGAAGTTGCAAACATTTGCTTTATGGCAAAAGAAGATGATGAGGTAAGTACTGAAACTCATGACTTTACTTTTGAAGAGTTATTGATGCATTTAATGAATTAGTTGATGATTTCAAAATTTTGAAAAAGAAAAGCAAATCCTTGAGAAATAAAAATTTAAATCTTATCAAAGAAAAGACAAACTAATTCATGAAGTTGAAAAACTAAAATCTGAAAATAAATTTTTGATAAAAGAAAGAGAATCAATTTTCAATGAAAATGTTAGTTTAAAGAAGGAAGTTGATAATATAAAAAATAGTTGATAAAATTACATATAGTTCTAAAAAACTTAATTTTCTATTAAGTAATCAAAGAGCTATATTTGATAAAGCTGGATTAGGTTATAGGCCTAACAAGAAACAAAGTATGTTAAAATTTTCTTTAGAAAAGAACAAGATAAAAATAATGTTTCATGTTATTGCTGTAACAAGAAAGGACATAAAGCCTATGAATGTAATTTTAGAAAAATTAATAAGAATTTAAGTATTAAAGGAAAGAAAATATGGGTTCCAAAAGGAACAATCTTCATTGCTACTAACCATGAAGGACCCAAGAAAGCTTGGGTACCTAAACAGAAAGTTTGATCACTTTGCAGGAGTGTCTTGCAACCAAAAGATCAAAACGAAAGTGGTATCTTGATAGCGGCTGGTCAAGGCACATGACGGGTGATAAGAATTAATTCATCACCCTTGAGGATAAAAGAGGAGGAGTAGTAACCTTCGAGATAATGGCAAGGCCAGATTATGGGCTTTGATAAAATTCAAATAACTCCCTCCACCTTTATAGAAAATGTTCTTTATGTAGATGGTTTAAAGCATAATTTAATTAGTATTAGCCAATTGTGTGATAAAGGTTTCAAAGTTTCATTTGAACCTTCTATTTGCACTATCTCTAATCCCATTAATAATAGCATTATATTTACTAGAAGTAGAAATGGCAATGTATATTTAATTGATTTAGACAATCTGTCTACTAGTAGTCATTGCTTAGTTGCTAATAATGCTAATGTAAATGAGGTTAGATGTTGTGGCATCGTAGATTAGGTCATGCAAGCACACACTTAATTTCAAAATTAATTAGAATGGATTTGGTTAAAGGACTTCCAAAGTTAGATTTTGAAAATGATAGAATTTGTGATGCATGTCAATTTGGAAAACAAACTAGAAACTCTTTCAAATCTAAAATGTTGTTTCCACTTCTAGGCCACTAGAGCTACTTCACATGGACCTTTTTGGACCTACTAGAACACTAGTTAGGAGGAAGAAATATGGTCTTGTGATAGTAGATGATTATTCTAGATTCACTTGGTATTATTTTTGGCTCACAAGGATGAGACTTTCTCAATATTTTTGAAATTCTTCAAGAAAGTCACTAACGAGAAAAATAACACCATAGTGTCTCTTAGAAGTGATCATGGTACAGAATTTAAAAATCACTTATTTAAAAATTTCTGCACTGAACATGGCATTCATCATAATTTTTCTGCACCTAGGACATCACAGCAAAATGGAGTTGTAGAAAGAAAGAATAGAACTTTAGAGGACATGGCCCGTACCATGCTATGTGAAAGCAACCTTCCAAAATACTTTTGGGCGGAAGCTATAAACACGGCATGTTATATCCTTAATAGAGCTTTAATTAGGCCAATTCTTAAGAAAACTCCTTATGAATTATGAAATAATAGGAAACCAAACATTAGTTATTTTCATGCATTTGGTTGTAAATGTTTTATTCATAATAATGGTAAAGATAATCTTAGAAATTTGATGCAAAATTGATGAAGGCATATTCTTAGGATATTCAACAACTAGTAAAGCCTTTAGAGTATTTAACAAGAATTCATTAATTGTAGAAGAATCTATTCATGTAGTTTTTTATGAATCTCTAGCATCAAGTTCAGAAAAGGTTGATGATGAGGAAGATACAAATTTGCTAGAAAGAGATATTAAAAAATTAAATATAGATGTATCTTCAATCATGAATAAGAAGCTAAAGATGATGATTCACCTAGGGTTGATGTTATTGATACTAATCATAATGAAGTAGATCTTCCTAGAGATTGGAGATATGCCTATGGTCATCCAAAGGAACTGATTATAGGTGATCCATCTCAAGGTGTAAGAACTATATCATCAATGAGAATATCAATAATCATCTTGCATTTGTATCTCAAATTAAACCTAAAACCATTGAAGAAGCTGAGAAAGATAGTAATTGGATGCTAGCTATGCAAGAGGAATTAAATCAATTTACTTGGAATAATGTAGGGTCCTTAGTTGATAGACCTAAAGGTCATTCAGTTATAGGATCTAAATGGGTATTTAGAAATAATTAGATGAAAATGGTATAGTAATTAGAAATAAAGCTAGATTAGTTGCAAAAGGATATAATCAAGAAGAAGAAATTGATTTTGATGAAACCTTTGCACCTGTAGCTAGATTAGAAGCAATTAGATTATTACTTGCATTTGCATGTCATATGAATATCAATTTATTTCAAATGGATGTTAAAAGTGCATTTTTAAATGATTTTTAAATGAAGAAGTTTTTGTAGAACAACCACCTGGTTTTGAAGATCATGAATTTCCATATCACGTTTTTAAATTACACAAAGCACTATATGGTTTAAAGCAAGCACCTAGAGCTTGGTATGATAGGTTAAGCAAATTTCTAATTGAAAATGATTTTTCTAGAGAAATGTTGACAAAACCCTATTTTTGAAAAGAAAAGACAAAGACTTATTAGTAGTACAAATATATGTAGATGATATTGTATTTGGTGCTACTAACAATCTTTTAAGTCAAGAATTCAGTAAGTTAATGCAGGATGAATTAGAGATGAACATGATGGGAGAACTCAATTTCTTCCTAGGACTTCAAATCAAACAAAGTAGAGAAGGGATTTTCATCAACCAAACAAAGTACACCAAGAAAATTCTCAAGAAGTTTGGAATGGAATCAATCAAACCCCTTGTAACATCAACGAGTCCTTCATGCAAGTTAGACAAAGATGAAGATGGTAAGAAAGTAGATCAAAAGCACTATAGAGGTATGATCGGATCTCTACTTTATTTAACTGCAAGCAGACCAGATATCATGTTTGCTGTTTGTCTATGTGCTAGATTTCAATCAGAACCTAAAGAATCTCACTTAATTGTTGTAAAAAGAATACTAAGATATCTAAGTGGAACTAAAAATGTAGGATTATGATATTCTAGAGACTCAACACTAAATTTAATTGCTTATTCTGATTCAGATTATGCTGGATATAAATTAGATAGAAAAGTACAAGTGGTGCATGTCAATTTTTAGGAAGTAACTTAATCTCTTGGTTTAGCAAAAAGTAGAATTCTATTGCATTATCTACTACTGAAGCAGAATATGTTGCGGCTAGAAGTTGCTGTGCTCAAATCCTCTGGATTAAGCGACAACTTAAAGATTATGGCATAACACTTGATAAAACTCCTATTAAATGTGATAATACAAGTGCAATAAACTTAACTAAAAATCCAATCCAACATTCAAGAACTAAGCACATTGAAATTAGATATCACTTTATTAGATAACGTGTAGCTAATGGTGATATTTGTCTTGATTATGTTTGTACTGAAGATCAATTAGCTGACATATTTACAAAACCCTTAAGTGAAGAAAGATTTTGTTATCTTAGAGGAGAGTTAGGGATTTGTGACCCTTTGGAATGACTTTGAAATCCCTAAAGATTGTTTATCTAGAATTTAATCAATTTCTTAAAATCTCTCTCATGATTTTAAGGATGATTTATCTTGACATTTGAACAATTTGATTCACCACTTTCCAAAGATTTATCAAAAAATTATTAATTTCTTTTGACAAGCTTCGGATCTTTGAAACTCTCTTATTTTTCTCTAAAACTATCAGTGGAGTCGACACCTTAATTTGTGGAGTCAAAACCTTGTCTGTGTCGCTCTCGGTCTGAGACCTTAGAGCCAACACCCGCCTAAGCAGAGCCAACTCCAGTTCGAGTGCTGAATGTGTTAATGACCTAGAGCCGACACCTTGCTTTGTAGGAGTCGACTCCAAGTGGTCCCGGTTGACTTATCTAGGGCAGAGCTGACTCCTGTTCATTTTAATCGACTCCAAACCTCTTCAAACTCTCTCCAACTCTTCCTAAAATCCAAAATCCCTTAAATTAACCACCCCTTAGCTCTCAATGGCACCCAAACACAGGGGATCCATGGTTGGTGGAGCGATGACGACTGAAAAACGGATAGTAAGGCGTCCTGTGAGACAGCCTTCACCAAGCTCGTCATCCTTCTCGTCATCCACACCGAGCACTGCTCCAAGCCCCTCCTCACCTCAAATCGACACTTTGGTAGGCTGTGTAATCACAATGGATAGGAAAGTAGACTTTCATTTCTTTGAGGAAGAAGGTTTTACCATTGGGTGGCAGTTGATAGAACTAGGTTGGGATAAGGTATGTTCCCTTGATTTACCTACTTATCCAGCCTAGTCAAGGAATTCTATTTCAATCTGTCTAGAGGAGATGGAGGAATAGTTAGTTCAGTAAGAGGGAAAAGAATTCATATAACTTCAGAAATTTTAGGAAACCTTTTAGGGATTCCTATTACGGGCTTGCTGGAAGCATTTACAGTGAAAGGTCAAATGCTTTATCAAGGATGCTAGGAAGGAAAGTAACTGAATTTGAAGAAATTAGGGCAAACCTGTTGCCTCTTGAGTTAAGATTGCTTCACAATATCTGTGGAAGGATTTTATTTCCCAAGATAGGCAGGTTTGAGTATGTCTCAGAGCAAGACATTGTAATTATAGATAGTGTTTTGATTGGTCAGCGAATTAATTTGGCGGGTATAATGGTCTGGTATATGGCAGAGGCAGGGAATAAGAAAAGATCCACTTTACCCTATGGCATGATTTTAACTTTAGTATTCCAAAGCTAGGGTGTTGTCATTTCAGAAAATGAATCCAAAAAGAATTTAAGGCACACAGACTACTATAGTTTGCAACTGTGCATAGAATGGGATTTATGAAAAAAGATGGAATTTGGGAAAGGAAATGTTGACCCAATTATTGATTTTGATGATTAATAAAAAGATATGAGTATATTCATTTTATTACTAATAGATTTAACAAGTGTTTCAGGGCTTAAAAAGATTTGATCAATCAAAAAGGATAAAGAAATATGTTTTTGAATCAATTGCCAGAAGTATGTTTCAAAATTCAGAGCCTAGAGTCGACACCTAGAAGGTCTGGAGCCGACCCCATGGTGGATCAGATGCTTTCCTGATTTTTGGCATGGTCAGGAGTTGACACTCAGAGTTTTGGAGCCGACACCTAGATTTCAGGAGCCGACACTTACAGTCTCTGGAGCCGACTCCAATACGAGAATAGAAAGCATGTTTTTGGACTACTCTGGAGCCGACACTTATAGTTTTTCGGAGCCGACTCCCGAATGCGATGAGCCGACACTTACCTTTTTCGGAGCTGACTCCTCAACGAACTTTTACTTTCTATTTTTGGATACTCGACTTGGAGCCGACACCTGAAAAGTTGGAGCTGACTTCAACCTATCAGGAACAATTTTTAAAGTGTCAGAACGGCCTCCAACGGTAATATTTTCTTACCTAATCTCTAACGGATACTTTTTTGTGTGTAGGAGGAATCCAAGGACAGAAATAACGGCTAGTTTTTTACCTAATCTTGGATAAAAGAAGAATCTATAAAAGGGGAGTCCGTCCGTTTGAAAAAATGATGAAGACAAAAAAAATAGAGAGAAAACAAATTGAAAAAATCTGAGAAGTCTTGAGCAAGAAATCAAGATGAAAGAGTTAAAGTTCAAATCCATCAACTCCAGAAAACTCAAAGAGAAATCCAAGGCATTCAAGTTCAAAATCGGAGGATTTTCCAAAAGAAGAAAAGAGAGCCAAAAGCCCTGTTTTTCCAACTTCTCATTTGCAATCTTTACGAAGAATCCAAGCTGAGGCCTAATTCAACATCTCAAAGGAGAAGAGAAAAAGAAGAAAAGCTCAAATCACTCTGCTTCAAAAGGCTTTTCTAACCTTGTTTATTATATTGAATATTTGCTCATTTGAGAAGCTGTTTGTTATTGTAAACTCTATTCTCATTTGTTTTTTCTAGTTCAATCAGGGGGATTGAATTAGTGGAGGTAGTATACCTCGGGTCAAGCTAGATTAGCTTGGGTTTGGGTTTTGTGCTGGTGAGCCCGAAAACCAGCTAGATTCGTTGTGATCCCATGGGAAATAACAAGTTTTGAGTTGTGAGCTTGTAAAAAACTCGATACACCGAATCACTATAAAATCCTTGTGTTTGCCGTATTTTGATTATCTCTCTCTATCTCTTTGTTTGTGGTTAATATTTATCCTGCACTTAATCTTGTGTATTCCAAAGCCAATCATTTTAAAAGGTTAAATTTTTTTAGAACCCAATTCACCCCCCCCCCCCCTCTTGGGTTGCCATTGGGCCAACAATTGATATCAGAGCAAGTGCTCATTTGAATTTGGTCTAACGATCAAGAGCTAAAGATCCAAATGGCAGCTAAAGCTAGCTCATCTTATTTAGAAGGTCAATCCACTAATCGACCTCCTTTATTTAATGGAACTAATTATAGTTATTGGAAAGCTAGGATGAAGATTTTTATTCAAGCACTTGACTATGACTTCTGGGGAATCATAGTTAATGGTCCACACACACCCATAATTAGAGTAGACAACATGATGATTCCTAAACCGAAAACGGAATGGGATGAATATGATAAGAAGTTAGCTCAGCTCAATGCTAAAGCCATGAATGTTTTGTATTGTTCATTGGATGCAAATAAATTTAATCAAATTTCTACATGTATTTCCGCAAAAGAAATTTGGGATAGATTAGAAGTTACCCATGAGGGTACTAATCAAGTAAAAGAATCAAAAATTAATATTTTGGTGCATAAATATGAATTATTTAGCATGGAATAAACTAAAACAATTACATGCATGTACACAAGATTCACTGATATTGTTAATGGCTTGAAAAGTCTTGGTAAGACTTATACTAATTCTGAACTTATGCGTAAAATTCTCAGGTCACTTCCAAGATCA
>UESW01001727.1:341061-372424 GCA_900491605.1 Calamus simplicifolius | reverse complement strand
GACCCCATACTGCCAGAAATCCTTCGAAGATCTCAAAAAATACCTCGGCTCACCACCTCTCCTTAGCAGCCCAAAGCCAGGGGAAATGTTGAGTATGTATTTGGCAGTCTCTAAGGACGCTATTGGCTCTGTGCTGGTCAGAGAGGAAAACAAAGTTCAAAAACCGATCTATTATGTCAGCAAATTACTTAGAGACGCCGAGACGAGGTACATCCGGGTTGAGAAGATGGTACTGGCTCTGGTAATATCAGTCCAAAAGCTGTGGCTGTATTTTTAGGCACACACTGTGGTAGTCTTAACCGATCAACCCATCAAGTCAATTATCCATCATCCGGAAGCGTCGAGAAGAATGACCAAATGGGCTGTTGAATTAAGTGAACATGACATTCAGTATCAGCCCCGTCCAGCCATCAAAGCCCAAGTCCTAGCGGATTTTCTCCTTGAATGCACCATACCCGAAGATGGTTCCACTCAGGACACTCCTGAACAACCAGGCCTAGTGCTTTGTGGTTGCTCCATGCCAATGGATCCTCCAGCGCAAGTGGTTCTGGCACTGGTCTAGTCCTCACTAGTCCGAAGGGGGCAACTTTCGAATATGACATCTGTTTCTCCTTTCCAGCCTCTAATAATGAGGTAGAATATGAGGCTTTACTTACCGGACTTCGCATCCCCGCGAGTTCAAGGTTGAAAAGCTAAACGCCTACACTGACTCTCAGTTAGTGGCTGGCCAGGTGCGAGGAGAGTTTGAGGCTCGAGAGTCGAACATGATTCGGTATCTTCAAAAGGTGCATGATCTGTCATCCCATTTTGCTAAATTTAAAGTTATTCAAATCCCAAGGGCTGAGAATGTGCGCGCCAACCTTTTGTCCTGCCTGGCAACCACGGACTCGATGGATCTTGAGCGAAAGTTCCACCTGAAAGTCCTGGAGAAATCTAGCATTGTCGATGCTGATCAAATAATGCAGGTCGATGCCGAACCATCCTGGATAGATCCTATGCACAAATATCTCAAAAAAGGACTACTACCTACTGACAGAAAAGAAGCAAGGAAACTTAAGATGCAATCATCTTATTATGTCTTAATTGATGATCAGCTATATAAATGATCTTCTCTATGCCGTTGCTCAAATGCCTCCATCCATCGGAGGCCGACTATGCTCTTCGGGAGGTTCACGAAGGCATCTGTGGTAATCATCTTGGCGGCTAAGCTCTGTGCATTAAAGTGCTGTGTCAGGGGTATTATTGGCCAATAATGCAAAGAGATGCTGATGATCTCATCTGAGCCTGTGATTCGTGCCAACGATATTCAAATGTTCAAAGGCTTCCCTCTGCTCACATAACGCATGTATCATCTGCCTGGCCTTTCGTCAAGTGGGTAATGAACATTCTTGGTCCTTTTCTTCTCGCCATAGGGCAGAGGAAGTTCTTGTTTGTTGCCATTGACTATTTCACCAAGTGGTTCGAAGCTGAGGCAGTCGCCCAGATAACCGAAGCTTGGGCTAGGGATTTTGTATGGAGTTCTATCATTTGCCGGTTCGGCCTTCCTCACACCATCATCACCGACAATGGAAAACAATTCGATAATCCTAAGTTTTGAGAATTCTGTGAAGATCATGGCATTCTTCACCGCCTGACTTCGGCAGGCATCCTCAAGCCAATGGGGAGGCCGAGGTGACCAACTGAACTCTTCTGCAAGGAATTAAAGCTCGGCTTAACCGAGCACGAGGCAGATGGGAAGAAGAGCTCCACCACGTATTATGGGCTTATCGAACCATCGAAGGAATACCCATAGGCCAAACTCCATTCAGAATGGCTTTTGGTACGGAGGCTATCATCCCTGTGGAAATCGGGCTCCCTTCCCCTCGCGTGGAAGGTTATTCGGAGGAATCTAATGATGAGCAACTTCGAACCAATCTGGATCTGATAGAAGAGGTCAGGGAGAAAGCCCGGATCCAAATAGCTGCTTATTAATGGAGGATAGCTCGTTATCACTCCACCAGAGTCAAAGAAAAATCCTTTCTCCCTGGCGATTTGGTACTTCAGAAGGCATCTGTGTCAAAGCCATTGGAGCAAGGGAAACTATCCCCAAATTGGGAAGGTCCCTATCAAGTTGCTGAGGTAATCAGGCCGGCATCTACAAACTCCAGGATCTAAACAAAAAATCTATCCCCTAGACATGGAGCTCGGATAATCTCCATATATCATCAGTAAAAGTACACCTTTGCTAAACTCACTCTGTTCACTGCATCAAATTTTATTTTCAAAGGTCTGCAAAGTTTTTGTTTCAATTACCTTTCTTCTGAAAACTACAATGAGAAGCAGGTCTTGATCAATAGAACTTTCAAACCTCGGCAGGGCCGAGTGATCTCTGTACCTTGGCCGCGCCAAGTAAAATATAATCTTTTCAAACCTTGGCAGGGCCGAGTGATCTCTGTACCTTAGCTGCACCAAGTAAAATATAATCTTTTCAAATCTCGGCAGGGCCGAGTGATCTCCATACCTTGGCCGCATCAAGTAAAATACAATCTTTTCAAACCCGGCAGGGCCGAGTGATCTCCATACCTTGGTCGCACCAAGTAAAATATAATCTTTTCAAATCTTGGTAGGGCCAAGTGATCTTCATACTTTGGCCGCGCCAAGTAAAATATAATCTCTTCAAGCCTCAGCAGGGCCGAGTGATGTCTCCGTACCTTGGCCGCGCCAAGTGAAATATAGTCTCTTCAAGCCTCGGCTGGGCCGACTTATATCTCCAAATAATTTCTCAAGCCCCGGCAGGGCCGAGTGATATCTCCAGATAATATCTCAAGCCTCGGCATGATCAAGTAACTCTTTCGAAATGATAGCAAAGCCGGTTGATTCCTTTAATGCTCTAAATGTGGCCAAACTGCCCTACATGCTTTGGCGGAGTTAAGATATCTTTCTTTGCACATCAGCAAGGTTAAACGAGTCATTTCTCACCAAGGTAAAACCTACTCCATCCTTCGCAAAACCATGCCTATACTATGAATTGGCAGGGCCGCCCAAGCCTCCTTTTGACCTAAACAGAGGTGAATACTCCCTTTGCAAAGGATTAAGCATTGCTAAAATGCCTAACTAAGGCAAAATATTTAAAACGCACTAGCGACTGTAAACTGACACCGTGGTTCGAAAGGCGCGACACGAATAAAATGACTCTTATGTCGGAACAGCATAAATACATTAGTAGAGAAATCAATATTTGGCGTAGAAAAAATAAAACCTTTTTTATTGATGAAAAATTACAACATCTTGAGAGGCATTACAAGTGCATCATAGCACGGAAATAAAGCAAAATAAAACAAAAAGCTCGAGTAAGCAACTCCGATCGATGACGTTCCTCCTGCTTCCGATCCAAGAAATCAGAGAAACCAGACAGCTCCGTTGAGTTGCTGGTTAATGCCAAAGAACAAAAAAGGCCATCCCTCGGGCACCTCCATTGGATGAACTAAGGGATCCAAACTGGACCGGAAGCCGTGGATGCCGATGCTGAGGCTACCCCCATTTGAAGCGCCGAGTCGCAAGTCGCTGCTCAAGAGCATAGATAGCAACCTAGTGCTACTTACCTTCCTCCCCATAGAGAGATGGATGATGGACCACCGGGTAAATGAACTAAGAGATCCAAACTGAGGATGGTGGAAAGTTCATGTAAGCTAGGGGTCCATAGATGTTTGCATTTCCAGTGGTCTGAAGGGCCCCATAGGAAGTGAAGGGAGCCATACAAGGGGCGTGCGCTCCCTGTATGACCCCTATAACCATCCCCGTGCGCTCTCCGTATGACCCCCGAGACTCGTCATCTGAGGATTACTTGCTCTTCAGCAACTCCTCCATCACTCTGGCTATTTGGGTCGAACCAGTTTTCGAAAGGAGAGCTTGGCCTCTCCACCCTTGACCTTAATAAAACAGGAGCCATGAAAATCTCTCTAATCCATAGGAAGAGAAGGCTTTGAGGAATGCTCAAACACCATCCGCTCCCCTCCTTTTATAGGCAACAAACCGTGAACAACCATTAAAAAAGGGGGGACCCCGGAGTCCGAAATGCTACAGTCGCACTGCGCTCGGAGCCACATGGTACATCGAGGAGAAAGGGGGCACGTCCCAAGGCATGTTGAGCACGCCTTTTAGGCCGTGATGAAGGACAAAAGATATATTTCTGATCTCAAATCAAGAGCTTTAAATGCTAGAAACCGCCTACGAGTCTTCGGGATATGGATAGACCTTGGAAATTCCCCTTCGAAAACGATGTCGTCCAATAGCAATCGATGCGTAGCGCATACGCAAAATGGACTCACATTGGAAAAGACCAATGAGGTAAATGCCTTGAGGGAAAACAAGATCTCCCTCGACAAGCCGCAAACTATTTCATCTAATTTGACAAGAAGCAAACCAAATTTTTTGCTTTGGATAAACCGAACTATCCGCCTTATCTCGGCTACAACCAAAGTGGTTCCTCCTTTTTGGCCTTTTCGAGCCATCTATTTTACTTCGGTTGAAACCAAGATAATATTCTTTAGCAAAATCAAACAACCCCATATGTCAAAGAACCTAATTAAATCGGCCTCGATTAGGTGGGGTAGTTCATTTGGAACTACTAAAGACTATCCCATCTTAAAGTATGGCTCGTTCGCAATAAGCTTTAAGCGCAAAGAAGCAATAAACGAGCAAAAATATCATTTGAAAAATGATGCCCAAAACAATAGAATATGTAGAAGAAAACAAAAAATTTATTCATTAAGTAAGTCCTAACCGAGTTACAAGTAGAAGAAACAAAAATACATAATCAACCCTCAAGAGTCAGCGTTTGGGTCAACATCGGGGGCTCCCTCGATAACGTTTGAAAGAGGTTGGCTTGGTTCACCCACTTCGAACACAGCCGAGGGAAGGACCTCGGGTTCTTCTACGTCGGGCTGAGGACATCCTTCTGGAACTGTGGCTTCATCGGTGCCCAAAATAGTTTCAAGATCAACATCCGAAATTTCTTCATATTCAGCTTCGGAAGATACTTCGGTTCCAGGGGTGTCATAATATTCGGCCTCCAGGAAAGACAGATCTAACTCTGGGTACACCCGAGAGATCTTTGCCCGCGTCTCCTCTTCATCGTACCGAAAAGCATCGGCACAAGCTGCCTTATGTTCATCGAGAAATTGGGCAGAATTCTTGTACTCTTCCATGACCAGGGTGGCTCGTCTGTTAGCTTCGGTCAATTGGCCCTCTAGTTCAGAATTCATTTGGCAGCTCGAGGCCAACTCCTCTCTTAAGACTTTTAGCTGGTTCTGAACCTCGAGCCCAATTCTGCCCATCTGCAAACATAGGATCAGTTAAAACTACAACCGAAAGAAAATACACAAAAAGAGATAAGGAGACATTATACCTCCTCTTCCCGCCGAGCCATCTTCGCATTCAGCTCATGGACTTTGTCAAGAGCTTTCAGTTTATCATCCTTGTTTTGCTGGAGCCTATCTTTGAAATCGTTAATTCGTGATTGTTTTTCTTCGGTATCCCGCTGAGACTGAGCAAGGTCAGTGGTGAGTTTGGCAATATGATCTTGTTGTCATTTAGCTCGGCTCTCTCTATCGGCAAGCTTCCTACTCAAGCTAGCGAGCTGATCTTGCTGTCGCCGATACCTATGCTCTTTCTCGTCAAGTCTCTTATTCAAACTGCTCTTCTCCTTAGCGAAACTCTCCTTAAATTCGCCCCATCTCTCGTCAAAATGCTGTTGCATAGCCCTCATTTCTTTAGCATGTTTGGACTTAATTTGTGACAGCTCCAGACAAGCCTTATCGGATTGTTTACGAAATCCATAGAGCTCCTTAACTTTAATCTCGAGCTGAGATGCTCTTTCGGCAGCGGCTTGATAAGACTGTCCCACCTTCTCAAGATCCCTCTAGACAAACGCCAAAGCCCTAGAAAGTATGCTGGACGATTCCACCCTCTCCCGAAGACCGGTGGCCTCCCTCCTGGCTTGAGCACAGGTCCCCATGGCCAGGTTTAAGCGCCAACTCAACGCTCTCAAAATTAAAGCATTCTGCAGGTAAAATATATGTGAGAAAACACGACCGAGCCAACCGGACAAAACCTATTACCTCGACATAATGACTTACTCGGGAGGCATAGTTCGTGGCGATCCTTATGAGGGCAGGGCTATCAATCTCAGGAAGGAGATAAACATCCTTCGACACCCCAAGCTGTCTGAATGCTACCTTAATAAGATCCTCTATGGTGGACTCACCCGCCGAGAAACCCTCTCCCATGCACAGCACAGACCGCATCAGAGCGGCGAACATGTTTTCCATGTCCGGATCGTGTGTAAGAAAATTCATAGCCGAAGGATTGATCCGAGGAGCTTCAGGCTGTGGAGCTTTCATCCGCTTAGCTTCCTCCATCAAGATTTACCCTACAAAGCCTCGAACACTTTGGTTTGCCTGACCTCCTCCTCAGACACTCCGGCCGGAGAAACTTCGGTCCGAGCATCCCATCCACTCAATGGTTCTTCTTCCTTTGCAGGCATTCCCTCATCTTCAATGGGCTCTAACGGAGCCTCGGCCTCCTCCGCCACTTCTCCTAGTACCTCGGGAGAAAGTTTCTCAGCAGAAAATCCCTCGCAAACTCCGGTTGCTAATTTAATTTCTCTCTCAACCCAAAGCTGTCAATTTCGTTTTAGATTATGTTTCGGTTTAGCTTGTGAAACGAAATATTTCGGTATCGGACCGTTTCGGTGCTTCGTTTCGGAATATATATATATATATATATATATATATATATTTATTCATAATTCATATCCTTTATAAATAATAATAATAACATAAAAATAAAGAGTTTAAGTTTTTAAGAGTTTGAAATATATATATATATATATAATGAAAAATTTATTCATAATTCATATTCTTCATAAATAATAATAACAATATAAAATTAAAGAGTTTGAGTTTTTAAGAGATGCGACTGTGGGGATAGGGTAACTAGAATTTTTTTTGTTATTATATATATATTTTAAATGGGGATAGGGTAACTAGGATTTTTTTTTGATATTATATATATATATAAAAATGGTTCTGAAAGGTTTAATAATTCATAAATTGGTCTTCAAAACATATTTTACCGAAACGGCCGAAACATACCGAAACAGCCAAAAACGGCCGAAATACACCGAAACGCACCGAAACGGCCGAAAAATCTTCCGAAACGAAACGTAGTACTTATCTTTTTGGATAAGCTACCGAAACGAAACGTCTCGGCCGAAACGGCTAAAACGAAACGAAATTGACAACTTTGCCTCAACCTCCGCCGATTCTTCCTCGGGCAACTCCTCTTGAGTCTCGGCGGTGGCGACTACCTCCTTCGCCCCCTCAATTAAAGCGAGGGTCTCTCCCTCGCCCATATGCGGCACCCTAGGGCTGCCAACCTCCACCGAGCGAGGCTGATCAGCCTCGAGCGAGGAGATTACCGGGTAAACTGGTGACATCCCCTCTAGGTCGTCTGATACGACTATGATTTGGAGAGGAGAAACCTCAACGACCTCCTCCAAGCTTTCCCCAATAACTTGTTCCTCCTCCACTGCCACACCTCCCTCCAGCAGGGAAGGCTCGTCAACCGTGACCGACACACCCGTTTCTCCCTTCTTCGGGGTGGAGGAGTATTGACCGACCCTAGATTGTTTTGGCCCCTTTGAGTGAGGCCCGAAAGAGCGGGGTTTCTTCTCAGATCTATATTTTTCACCAGAGCTAGATCCCCTCTGGCGTTTGCCTAACTCTTTCCCTATTTGACCCACGAACGTCGACCTTTCGGCTGTAAGCACAACAAACAATCATTTAGATCACAATAAAACTACTTGAATATATCAACTGTGGGAAGAAGGGAGAAAACTTACCCTGGGGGTCAAAAGAGCTCAGCCCGACAGCGTAGAGGGCATCCTCTGACAAAAGGGCGCTAGCCGAAAACACCGGACCACTACAGAGAGTTACCAAATCTTTCTTCTCCTATTCAGATAACTCTGGGCGCGCCTCTGGATCCTTCACGTAACTCGTCCATGCCCAAGGAAAATCAGAGCCAATGTTTTCCTCAATGATGAAAAATCGAGACTTCCACTCCTTTATCGACGATGGATTGTCCGATATCATCTTGAATGATTTCCGAGGGCCAATATAGGGCCACTCGGAGCTCCTTTCGGAAACTAAATTGTAGCAAACTCAATATGGGAAGAGTTGCAGTTATCCCAATGCAGCTGCATATCAAAATAAATCCGATGAGGTTGCGCCAGCTGTTCGGAGCCACCATCGTCGGACATATATTGTAGAATCTCATGACCTCTTTTACCAGTCAGTGGGTGGAGAGGAAACCAATGACCCACTCTTAAGCTTCCCTCATAAAAAAATACTCCACGCCTCAGCTCCATTGAAATCTTATGCTCGGCCCTCGGGAGCCACAGAGCAACATCCTGAGGGACCTTGTATCGATGGCGTATTCTATCCAGATCTTCAAGAGTTATCTCAGAGGCTATATCGTTTGGACCCTTCATGTTGTCGGGTTGAAGGACAAAGCACAAATGAACTCACGATAGTTTTGAGAAAGAAAATATCTGAGGAAGAAACGAGAAGGCATTGCAGGAGAGACACCGCCATAACCCCTCCTTAAAAGGCATTTCAGGAGGAAAACCCTGAACGCTAAAATTACCGCTATGGGTGCCATAAACATAGGGATCTCGCCATGTGGGACTTCCCCAGTCGCTGCGCACAAGAAACGAGGGTTTTCCTCCTCGTGCGTTGATAAAAAATGATGATGGAGCAGCGGCCTGCCATTTACGAGACCATCGTTGCACATCTCTTCAAATCCCTCTGAATGGAATTATTCTAAACTCTACTCCCTACATCCAAATTTACACTTCGGACTAGGGAGTGGGGGGCATATGATGAGGGGTAAAATTATCATTGCACTAATGTTCGTATGCACCATCAACATGGTCGAGACCAATCTTTACATCTCGTCAGCTAGCTGTCATATCCGGAAAATAGCAGAGCCGAATCGTCTTCAGTAGAGTCGAGTCACCTCGGCGAACCAAGCTATTCTCATGCCTCGGTGAACCGAAAGGGAACTCAGCTAGCTAAGAAGGAAGACAAGCTAGCTCCCCAGTTAGCTAAGAGAAAGCATGGTTCTGCTAGGCTTATGGCATGGAAAATAGCTAGCTAGCAAGGGAGACAAGCTAGCTAAGAGAGAAGATAAGCTAGCTCCCAAGCTAACTATATTCACTATGAATTCGGCTAGGCACAACACCAAGCCAAAATAGCTAACTAGTAAAGCAACATAGCTAGCTCCAAGGCACAATAAGTTAATTATCCAGTAGCTTATAAGAGGGAAAACGGCTGGGGTATTCTTCCATGAAATGTTTGCTTGATAAGGCTCATTTGTAAGGCACCTGTACTTCCCTGCATTAATCTTAGTTTTCACAATAAATAAAATTAGTCTTTACTTAATTGTTTTGTAATCAGCAAAATCAATTTAGGGCTAACAATCATCCCCTTTTTGATGATGACCCTTAAGTATGTAGAAAACTATAGGAAATATTTAAATAAACAGGAATGTAGAATGCATAGAATGTATTAGGGAATTCTTTTCTCTAATTCATTGCAATAAATATTTTCTCCCCCTATCAACAATTAATAATTAATCTCCCCCTGAATATATGGAGTGTATTATTTTCTCCATTTTCTCAATTTATTTATTTTTTTTTTTTGAAAGGTAAAGTATGAATTGTATTAATAAAGGACAAAATAAGTACAAGTGCTCGGGGCATACCCCGGAAAGCCCAAAAGCTAAAGTGGGAGAAATCACCACCAAAGCGGGAGACCAACTAATACAAAAGGAGAGCCACCACAGTGGAGGTAAGCGTAGCTAACAAGCAAGCAGCTACATATAGGACCATACACAAGGAAATTAACGAAGAAGAGTAGAGGGGAGATGCCATACTTGAATCAGATGGAGGTTTGCAGAGTTATGAGGAAAAACTGACCCATCCAACTTTAACCTGATAGTGTCCATAATTAAAGAAACGAGTCCCTTCTCATTGTGAATAATTCGTCCATGCTTCCGTGAGTTTCTTTCATTCCATATGAAATAGAGAGTAGCTCCCAAAGCAAGCCTTCTGATAATGGCAATAAGCGAGGAGCCTTTGAGCTTACAGCAAAGCCACGGCCATAGATTCTCCCAAGAAGAAGGGCATTGCAGAAGTTCACACTTACTCGCGATGGTAGTCCAAACCCGAAAGGAGAATGGGCAGTCGAAGAAAAGATGATTGTGATCTTCCACATCATCATTACATAAGTAGCAGTTCATGTGGCGAATTAACCCAAAAGATAATAAGCGGTCTTGGGTTGATAGCCTTCCTCTGATTGCAAGCCAAAGTAAGAAGGAGTGCCTAGGAACATGATGCTTGAACCATACTATGTGAGCCCATGGGACTTGTTGAGAAGGATATCTAATAACATTCCAAGCCTTTTTGATTGTGAATTCAGGGGAACCATCCCACTCAACTTTATCAATTTGAGAACAGTTGGGCAAAGGGAGGGATCTAGAATCCTCCTTCAGACTTATCAGCTCAAATGAATTAGCAGCAGGCCAACTCCAAAAGCCGTGAGAGATAATGGCACTAACCTTCGCATCAATCGATAGACCCGAGTCAAAGATAACTCTTGCATGGGGCGAGGAGCAAATAGGGCCTTGAGGTCTCCAGGCATCAAACCAAAGTGAGGTACCGTCACCATTTCCCACTTTAACTGAGATGAAAAGCTTCACTCTATCCCGAATCTTCAGGAGCTTCCTCCAAGTCCAAGAGCAGTTCCAAGGGACTTTAGCAACCCAGAAATGCTCCTTGTGCAGCAAATTCATCTTAACCCATGCTGCTCATAAGGAGGAAGAGCAAGGCTGACATAAGATCCAAATATAACGAGACATGGAGGCAACATTCCAGTCTCTAATTTTCTTTATCCCCAGACCGCCTTCTGCCTTAGGAGTAGAGAGATCAGCCCAAGCAACTTTAGCTCCAGATCGATTTAAAGAGACACCGTTCCAGAGGAAAGCCGAGAGGATGCTTTCAATTGCCTTGGAGACTTTTGCTGGCAGCATGAAATGGGCACTCCAAAACGACTGGATACTCCATTTTCTCAATTTATGCATTATTCTTCTTCCTCTTTTTGTCATTGATCAAAAAGATGATTGAAGAAATGTAAAAGAATTCAAAGCATAATTCATTAAGATAAGGTGAGTACTTCATCCATACTAATATCATTCATACAAAATATTTAGGTCTCAAGCTCAAATAGAAAACATAGTCATGTCAAATATTACAAAACATTCAATACATAGTCTTAAACATTCTCGGATATCATCACCGATTGGATGGATCACAACCGTCGGATCGATCATCGCTGATCGGATCATGGCTTGGATCGATCGCAATAGTTGGATCATCGATGATCGAATGGATTGCAACGGTCCGATCGATCATCGCCGATCAGGATCATGGCTTGGATCTATCGCAACCATCGGATATTGTCGCCGATCGGATTGATCGCAACCGTCGGATCGATCATCGCCAATCAGAATCATGGCTTGGATCGATCACAACCATCGGATCATCACCGATCGTTTGGATCTTAACGGTCCGATCGATCATCACCGATCATGATCATGGCTTGGATCGATCGCAACCATCGTATCGTCGCCGATCAGATGGATTGCAACCATCGGATTGATCATCGCCGATCAGGATCATGGCTTGGATCGATCGCAACTGTTGGATATCATCGCCGATCAGATGGATCGCAACCGTCGGACCGATCATCGCCGATCATGATCATGACGTGGATCGATTGCAACCGTCGAATATCATCACCAATCAGATGGATCGCAATAGTCGGATCGATCATCACTAATCGGAATCATGGCTTGTATGATCACAATCATCGGATCATCGACGATCAGATGGATCGCAATGGTTGGATCGATCATCGCCGATCGGGATCATGGCTTGGATCGATCGTAATCGTTGTATCATCATCGATCGGATGGATCGCAGCTGTCGGATCGATATCGCTGATCGGAATCATGGCTTGGATCGATCTCAAACGTTGTATATCGTCGCCGATCGGATGGATCGCAACTGTCGGATCGATCATCGCCGATCGAGATCATGGCTTGGATCGATCGAAATCGTCGGATATCATCGCCGATCGGATGGATCGCAACCGTGGGATCGATCATCGTCGATTGGGATCATGGCTTGGGCTGATCGCAACCATCGGATCGTCGTCGATCGAATGGATTGCAACGCTCCGATCGATATCATCGCCGATCGAGATCATGGCTTGGATCGCTCGCAACCGTCAGATATCATCGCCAATTGAATCGATCGCAACCATCGGATCGATCATCGCCGATCGGAATCATGGCTTGGATCGATTGCAATCGTTGGATCATCGACGATCAGATGGATCGCAACGATCCAATCGATCTTCGCCGATCGATATCATGGCTTGGATCGATCGCAACAGTTGGAAATTATCGCCAATCGGATGGATCGCAATCGTCAGATCGATCATCACCGATCGGGATCATGGCTTGAATCAATCGCAACCATCGAATATCGTCCCCGATCGGATGGATCGCAACCGTCGGATCGATCATCGCGGATCGAGATCATAGCTTGGATCGCTCGCAACAGTCGAATATCATCGCCGATCGGATGGATCACAACTGTCGTATCGATCATCACCGATCGAGATCAGGGCTTGGATCGATCGCAACCGTTGGATATCATTGCCGATCGAATGGATCGCATCCATCGGTTCGATCATTGCCGATCGAGATCATGGCTTGGATCGATCACAATCATCAGATCATCGATGATCGGATGGATCACAACGGTCTGATCGATCATCGCCGATCGGGATCATGGCTTGGATCGATTGCAACTGTCGGATATCATCGCCGATTGGATGGATCACAACCGTCGGATCGATCATCGCCGATCGGGATCGTGGCTTGGATTGATCACAATCATCAGATCATCGACGATTGGATGGATCATAACGGTCCGATCGATTATCGCCGATCGGAATCCTGGCATGGATCGATCGCTACCGTCGGATATCTTCGCCGATCAGATGGTTCACTACCGTCGGATCGATCATCACCGATCGGGATCATAGCTTGGATCGATCGCAACCATTGGATCATCACCGATCAGATGGATTGCAACCGTTCGATCGATCATCGCCGATCGGGATCATGGCTTGGATCGATCACAACCATAGGATCATCGCAGATCGAATGGATCGCAACCATCGGATCGATCATCGCCGATCGGAATCATGGCTTGCATCGATCGCAATCGTCGTATCATCGCCGATCAGATGGATCGCAACCTTCAGATCGATCATCGCCGATTGGGATCATGTCTTGGATCGATCGCAACCGTCGGTTATCGTCACTGATCGGATGGATTGCAACTTTTGGATCGATTATCACCGATTGGGATCATGGCATGTATCGATCGCAACCATCGGATCATCGCTGATCGATGGATCGCAACGGTCCGATCGATCATCGCGGATCGTGTTTATGGCTTGGATCGATCGCAACCATCGGATATCATCGCCGATCGGATGGATCGCAACCGTCTGATCGATCATTGCCAATCGAGATCATGGCTTGGATCGATCGCAGTCGTCGTATCGTCGCTGATCGGATGGATCGCAACAGTTCGATCGATCATCGCCGATCAGGATCATTACTTGGATCGATCGCAACCGTCGGATCATCGCCGATCGGGTGGATCGCAACGGTCCGATCGATCATCGCCGATCGGGATCATGGCTTGGATCGCTCGCAACCCTCGGATATCATCGCCAATAGAATGGATCGCAACTGTCGGATCGATCATCGCCGATAAGGATCATGGCTTGGATCGATCGCAACCATCGAATCATCGACGATCGGATGGATCGCAATGGTCCGATCGGTCATCGCCGATCGAGATTATGGCTTGGATCGATCGCAACCGTCGATTATCATCATCGATCGGATGGATCGCAACCGTCGAATCGTTCATCGCCGATCGAGATCATGGCTTGGATCGATCGCAACCGTCGTACCATCGCCGATCGGATGGATTGCAATGGTCCGATCGATCATCGCCAATCGGGATCATGGCTTGGATCGATCGCAACCATTGGATCATCGCCGATCGGATGGATCGCAACCGTCAGATCGATCATCGCCGATCGAGATCATGGCTTGGATCGATCGCAACCGTTGGATCGTCGTCGATCGGATGGATTGCGATCGTCGGATCGATCATCGACGATCGGGATCATGGCTTGGATCGATCGCAACCATCGGATCGTCGCCGATTGGATGGATCGCAACGGTCCAATCGATCATCACCGATCGGGATCATGACTTGGATCGATCACAACCGTCGTATCATCGCCGATCTGATTGAACCGTCGGAATGATCATCGCCGATTGGGATCATGGCTTGGATCGATCGCAACCGTCGTATATCATCGCCGATCGGATGGATCACAACCGTCGGATCGATCATCACCGATTGGGATCATGGCTTGAATCATTCGCAACCGTCGAATCATCGCCGATCAGATGGATCGCAACGGTCCGATCGATCATTGCCGATCGGGGTCATTGCTTGGATCGATCGCAACTGTCGGATATCGTCGTCGATCGAATGGATCGCCACCGTCGGATCGATCATCGCGGATCGAGATCATGGCTTGGATCGATCGCAACCATAGGATATCATCGCCGATCGGATGGATCGCAACCATGGGATCGATCATCGTCGATCGGGATCATGGCTTGGATCGATCGCAACCATCGGATCGTCGCCGATCGGATGGATTGCAATGGTCCGATCAATCATCGCCGATCGGGATCATAGCTTGGATCGCTCGCAACCGTCAGATATCGTCGCCAATTGAATTGATTGCAACCATCAGATCGATCATTGCCGATCGGGATCATGGCTTGGATCAATTGCAGTCGTTGGACCATCGACGATCGGATGGATCGCAACGGTCCAATCGATCTTCGCTGATCGAGATCATGGCTTGGATCGATCGCAACAGTTGGAAATTGTTGCCAATCGGATGGATCGCAACCGTCGGATCGATCATCACCGATCCGGATCATGGCTTGAATCGATCGCAACCATCGAATATCGTCGCCGATCGGATGGATCACAACCGTTGGATCGATCATCGTGGATCGGGATCATGGCTTGGATCGCTCGCAACAGTTGGATATTGTCGCCGATCGGATGGATCGCAACCATCGTATCGATCATCGCCGATCGGGATCAGGGCTTGGATCGATCGCAACCGTCGGATATCGTCGCCGATCGGATAGATTGCATCCGTCGGTTTGATCATCGTCGATCGGGATCATGGCTTGGATCGATCACAATCATCAGATCATCGATGATCGGATGGATCGCAATGGTCCGATCTATCATCGCCGATCGGGATCATGTCTTGGATCGATCACAACCGTCAGATATCGTCGCCGATCGGATGGATCGCAACCATTGGATCGATCATCGCCGATCGGGATCATGGCTTGGATTGATCGCAATCATCGGATCATTGACGATCGGATGGATCGCAACGGTCCGATCGATTATCGCCGATCGGGATCCTGGCTTGGATCGATCACTACAATCGGATATCTTTGCCGATCGGATGGATCGCTACCATCGGATCGATCATCACCGATCAAGATCATGGCTTGGATCGATCGCAACTGTTGGATCGTCGCCGATCGGATGGATCGCAACCGTCCGATCGATCATCGCCGATCAGGATCATGGCTTGGATCCATCGCAACCATAGGATCATCGCCGATCGAATGGATCGCAACCATCGGATCAATCATCGTCGATCGAAATCATGGCTTGGATCGATCGCAACCGTCGTATCATCGCCGATCAGATGGATCGCAACCTTCGGATCGATCATTGCCGACTGGGATCATGGCTTGGATCGATCGCAACCGTCGGTTATCGTCGCCGATCGGATGGATTGCAACTTTTGGATCGATTATCGCCGATTGGGATCATGGCATGTATCGATCGCAACCATCGGATCATCGCTGATCGGATGGATCGCAATGGTCCGATCGATCATTGCGGATCGTGTTCATGGTTTAGATCGATTGCAACCGTCGGATATCATCGCCGATCGGGATCATGGCTTGGATCGATCGCAACCGTCGTATATCATCGCCGATCGGATGGATCACAACCATCGGATCGATCATCACCGATTGGGATCATGGCTTGAATCATTCGCAATCATCGAATCATCGCCGATCGGATGGATCGCAACGGTCCGATCGATCATCGCCGATCGGGGTCATTGCTTGGATCGATCGCAACCGTTGGATATCATCGTCGATCGGATGGATCGCCACCGTCGGATCGATCATCGCCGATCGAGATCATGGCTTGGATCGATCGCAACCGTAGGATATCATCGCCGATCGGATGGATCGCAACCATGGGATCGATCATCGTTGATCGGGATCATGGCTTGGATCGATCGCAACCGTCGGATCGTCGCCGATCGGATGGATTGCAACGGTCCGATCGATCATCGCCGATCAGGATCATGGCTTGGATCGCTCGCAACCGTCAGATATCATCGCCAATTGAATCGATTGCAACCATCAGATCGATCATTGCCGATCGGGATCATGGCTTGGATCAATTGCAATCGTTGGACCATCGACGATCGGATGGATCGCAATGGTCCAATCGATCTTCGCTGATCGAGATCATGGCTTGGATCGATCGCAACAGTTGGAAATTGTTGCCAATCGGATGGATCACAACCGTCGGATCGATCATCATCGATCTGGATCATGGCTTGAATCGATCGCAACCATCGGATATCATCATCGATCGGATGGATCGCAATCGTTGGATCGATCATCGCGGATCAGGATCATGACTTGGATTGCTCGCAACAGTCGGATATCGTCGCCGATCGGATGGATCGCAACCGTCGTATCGATCATTGTCGATCGGGATCAGGGCTTGGATCGATTGCAACCATCGGATATCGTCACCGATCGGATGGATTGCATCCGTCGGTTTGATCATCGCCGATCGGGATCATGGCTTGGATCGATCACAATCATCAGATCATCGATGATCGGATGGATCGCAATGGTCCGATCTATCATCGCCGATCGGGATCATGTCTTGGATCGATCACAACCGTCGAATATCGTCTCTGATCGGATGGATCGCAACCATTGGATCGATCATCACCAATCGGGATCATGGCTTGGATTGATCGCAATCGTCGGATCATTGACGATCGGATGGATCGCAACGGTCCGATCGATTATCGCCGATCGGGATCCTGGCTTGGATCGATCGCTACAATCGGATATCTTTGCCGATCGGATGGATCGCTACCATCGGATCGATCATCACCGATCAGGATCATGGCTTGGATCGATTGCAACTGTTGGATCGTCGCCGATCGGATGGATCGCAACCGTCCGATCGATCATCGCCGATCAGGATCATGGCTTGGATCGATCGCAACCATAGGATCATCACCGATCGAATGGATCGCAACCATTGGATCAATCATCGCCGATCGGAATCATGGCTTGGATCGATCGCAACCGTCGTATCGTCACCGATCAGATGGATCGCAACATTCGGATCGATCATTGCCGATCGGGATCATGGCTTGGATCGATCGCAACCGTCGGTTATCATCGCCGATCGGATGGATTGCAACTTTTGAATCGATTATCGCCGATTGGGATCATGGCATGTATCGATCGCAACCATCGGATCATCGCTAATCGGATGGATCGCAATGGTCCGATCGATCATCGCGGATCGTGTTCATGGTTTAGATCGATTGCAACCGTCGGATATCATCGCCGATCGGATGGATCGCAACCGTCTGATCGATCATCGCCGATCGAGATCATGGCTTGGATCAATCGCAGTCGTCGTATCGTCGCCGATCGGATGGATCGCAATAGTCCGATTGATCATCGCCGATCAGGATCATTGCTTGGATTGATCGCAATCGTCGGATCATCGCCGATCGGGTGGATCGCAACGGTCCGATCGATCATCGCCGATCGGGATCATGGCTTGGATCGCTCGCAACCCTCGGATATCATCACCAATCGAATGGATCGCAACCATCGGATCGATCATCGCCGATAGGAATCATGGCTTGGATCGATTGCAACCATCGGATCATCGATGATCAGATGGATCACAACGGTCCGATCGGTCATCGCCGATTGAGATTATGGCTTCGATCGATCGCAACCATCGGATATCATCGCCGATCGAATGGATCGCAACCGTCAGATCGATCATCGCCGATCGAGATCATGGCTTGGATCGATCGCAGTCATCGTACCATCGTCAATCAGATGGATCGCAACGGTCTGATCGATCATCGCCGATCGGGATCATGGCTTGGATCGATTGCAACTATTGGATTGTCGCCGATCGGATGGATCGCAACCATCGGATCGATCATCGCCGATCGGGATCATGGCTTAGATCGATCGCAACCGTCGGATCGTCGCCGATCGAATGGATCGCGACCGTCGGATCGATCATCGACGATTGGGATCGTGGCTTGGATCGATCGCAACCATCGAATCGTCGCCGATTGGATGGATCGCAACGGTCTGATCGATAATCGCCGATCGGGATCATGACTTGGATCAATCGCAACCATCGTATAATTGCCGATCTGATAGATTGCAACCGTCAGAACGATCATCGCCGATCGGGATCATGGCTTGGATCGTTTGCAACCATCGGACATCATCGCCGATCGGATGGATCGCAACCATCGGATCGATCATCACCGATCGGGATCATGGCTTGCATCGTTCGCAACCGTCGGATCATCGCCGATCGGATGAATTGCAATGGTCCGATCGATCATCGCCGATCGGGATCATTGCTTGGATCGATCGCAACCGGTTAAATATCGTTATCGATCGGATGGATCGCCACCGTCGGATCGATCATCGCCGATCAAGATCATGGCTTGGATCGATAGCAACCGTCGGATTGTCGCCAATCGGTTGGATCGCAATGGTCCGATCGATCATTATCGATCGAGATCATGGCTTGGTTCGATCGCAACCGTCATATCGTCGCCGATCGGAAAGGATCGCAACCGTCGGATCGATCATCGCCGATCGGATGGATCGCAATTGTCGGATCGATCATCACCGATCGGGATCATGGCTTGGATCGATCGCAACCGTCGATGCATCGCTGATCAAATGGATCGCAACGGTCCGATCAATCATTGCTGATCGAGATCATGGCTTGGATCGCTCGCAACCGTTGGATATCATTGCCGATTGGATGGATCGCAACTGTTGGATCGATCATCGCCGATCGGGATCATGGCTTGGATCGATCGCAATCGTCGGATCATTGATGATAGGATGGATTGCAATGGTCCGATTGATCATCGCCGATCGGAATCATGACTTGGATCGATCGCAACCGCCAGATATCATCGCCGATCGGATGGATCGCAACCATTGGATCGATCATCGCCGATCGGGATCATGGATTGAATCGATCGCAACCGTTGGATCGTCACCAATCGAATGGATCACAACGGTCCGATCGATCATCTCCAATCGGAATATGCCTTGGATCGATCGCAACCATCGGATCGTTGCCGATCGGATGGATCGCAATCGTCGAAACGATTATCGCCGATCGGGATCATGGCTTGGATCGATATTAACCATCGGATATTATCGCCGATCGGATAGATTGCAACCGTTGGATCGATCATCGGCGATTGGGATCTTGGCTTGGATCGATCGAAATCGTCGGATATCATCGCCGATCGGATGGATCGCAACCGTCGGATTGATCATCATCGATCGGGATCATGGCTTCGATCGATCGCAACCATCGAATATCATCGCTGATCGGATGGATCGCAACCATCGGATCGATCATCGCCAATCGGGATCATGGATTGGATCGATCGCAACCGTTGGATCATCGCCGATCGAATGGATCGCAACGGTCCGATCGATCATCTCCGATCAGGACAATGGCTTGGATCGATCGCAACCGTCGGATCGTCACCGATTGGATGGATCACAACCGTCGGATCGATCATCACCGATCAGAATCATGGCTTGGATCGATCGCAACTGTCGGATCATCGCCGATCGAATGGATCGCAACAGTTGGATCGATCATCCACGATTAGGATCATGGCTTGGATCGATTGCAACCGTTGGATCATCGCCGATCGGATGGATCGCAACCGATCGGATCAATCATCGATCGGGATCGCATCGGATCCAATCATGATCGATCAACCATCATCGGATCACGATCATCGATCGGATCATGGCTTGGATCGATCAACCATCGGATCTGCCGATCGATCATCGGATCCCGATCGGGAGATCGATCGTCTTGGATCGATCGCGCAACCATCGGATCATGGATCCGATCGATCATGGATCGTCGGATCGCGGATCGGGATCATGGATCGCAACCATCGGATCGCCGATCGGATGATCATCGATCTTGATTTCGTAACCATTGGATCATCGGATCGATCATCGCCGATCGAGATCAATCGATAAACCATCGGATCATCGATCGAATGGATCGCCGATCGATCATCGCCGATCGGGATCCTTAGATCGATCATCGAATCGATCATCGGATCGAGATCATGGCTGGATCGATCGGGATCGATCGGATCGCAACCGTCGGATCGATCATCGCCGATCGGATCATGGCTTGGATCGATCACAACCATCGGATCGTCGCCGATCGGATGGATCGCGATGATCGATCATCGTGATCGAGGATCATGGCTTGGATCGATCACAACCATCGGATCATCATGCCGATCGGATTGATCGTCGTTTCGATTGATCATCGCCGATCAGGATCATGGCTTGGATCGATCGCAACCGTCGGATCATCGCCGATCGGATGGATCGCAACTGTCGATCGATCATCGCTGATCGAGATCATGGCTTGGATCGATCGCAACCACCGGATCGTAGCCGATCGGATGGATCGCAATGGTCCGATCGATCATCACCGATCGGATCATGGCTTGGATCGATCATATCGAATCGTCGCCGATCGGATGGATCGCAACCGTTCGGATCGATCATCGCCGATCGGGATCATCGGCATTGGATCATGATCGATCGCAATCGTCGGATCATCGCCATCGGATTGATCGCAACCGTCGGATAGATCATCGCCGATCGGATCATGGCTTGGATCGATCGCAACCGTCGGATCGTCGCCGATCGAATGGATCGCAACAATCGGATCGATCATCCATGATCGGGATCATGGCTTGGATCGATCGCAACCGTTCGGATCATCACCAATCATCGCCAATCATGGCTTGGATCGATCGCAACCGTCGGATCTTCGCCGATCGAATGGATCGCAACCATCGGATCATCGCCGATCGGATGGATCGCAACCGTCGGATCGATCAGGATCATGGCTTGGATCGATCGCAACCATCGGATCGTCACCGATCGATGGATCGCAACGGTCGATCATCGTGATCGGGATCATGGCTTGGATCGATCGCAACCATTGGATCGTCGCCGATCGGATGGATCGCAACCGTCGGATCGATCATCGCCGATGGGATCATGGCTTGGATCTATCGCAACCATCGGATCATCGCCGATCGGATGGATCACAACCGTCGGATCGATCATCGCCGATCGAGATCACAACTTGGATCGATCGCAACGTCGGATCGTGATCGGATGGATCGCAACCGTCGGATCGATCATCGCTGATCGGGTTCATGGCTTCGATCGATCGCAACCGTCGGATCGTCGCGATCGAATTATCGCAACGGTCAATCGATCATCGCCGATTGGGATCATGGTTTGGATCGATCGCAATAGTCGGATCTTCGCCGATCGGATGGATCGCAACCGTCGATCGATCATTGCTGATCGGGATCATGGATTGGATCGATCGCAACCGTCGGATCGTTGCCGATCGGATGGATCGCAACCATCGGTTCCATCATCGCCGATCGGTTTCATGGCTTGGATCGATCGCAACCATCGAATCATCGCCGATCGAATGATCGCAACGGTCCAATCGATCATCGCCGATCGGGATCATGGCTTGGATCGATCGCAACAGTCGGATCTTCGCGATCGGATGGATCGCAACCGTCGGATCGATCATCGCCGATCGGGATCATGGCTTGATCGATCGCAACCATCGGATTGTCGCCGATCGGATGGATCGCAACCATCGGATCGATCATCGCAATTGGGATCATGCTTGGATCGATCGCAACCATCGGATATCGCCAATCGGATGATCGCAACCGTCGGATCGATCATCGCAGATCGGGATCATGGCTTGGATCGATCGCAATCGTTAGATGATCGCCGATCGGATGGATCGCAATTGTCGGATCGATCATCGCCGATCGAGATCATGGCTTGGATCGATTGCAACCGTCGGATCGTCGCTGATCGGATTGATCGCAATGGTCCGATCGATCATTGCCGATCGGGATCATGGCTTGGATCGATCGCAACCGTTGGATCGTCGCTGATCGGATGGATCGCAACTATCGGATCGATCATCGCCGATCGGGATCATGGCTTGGATCGATCACAACCATCGGATCGTCGCGGATCGGATGGATCGCAACCGTCCGATCGATCATTGCCGATCGGGATCATGGCTTGGATCGATCGCACCATTGGATCGTCGCCGATCGGATGGATCGCAACCGGATCATCGCCGATCGATGGATCATCCGTCCCGATCGGGATCATGGCTTGGATCGATCGCAACCGTTGGATCATCGCCGATCGGATGGATCACAACTATTGGATCGATCATCGCTGATCGGGATCATGGCTTGGATCGATCGCAACCATCGGATCATCGCTGATCGGATGGATCACAATTGTCGGATCGATCTTGCCGATCGGGATCATGCTTGGATCGATCGCATCAGTCAGATCATCGTCGATCGGATGGATCGCAACTATCGGATCGATCATCACCGATCGTGATCATGGCTTGGATCGATCGCAACTATTGGATCGTCGCCGATCGGATGGATCGCAACTATCGGATCGATCATCGCCGATCGGGATCATGGCTTGGATCGATCGCAACCATCGGATCGTCGCCGATCGGATGGATCACAATGGTCGGATCGATCTTGCCGATCGGGATCATGGCTTGGATCGATCGCAACCATTGGATCATCGCCGATCGGATGATCGCAATCGTCGGATCGATGATCGCGATCGTGATCATGGCTTGGATCAACCATCGGATCATCGCCGATTGGATGGATCGCAACCGTTCGATCGATCATTGTCGATCGGGATCATGGCTTGGATCAATCGCAACGTCGGATCTTCGCCGATCGGATGGATCGCAACCGTCGGATCGATCATCGCCGATCGGGATCATGGCTTGATCGATCGCAACCGTCGGATCGTCGCCGATCGGATGGATCGCAACCATCGGATCGATCATCGCCGATTGGGATCATGGCTTGGATCGATCGCAACCATCGGATCATCGCCGATCGGATGGATCGCAACCGTCGGATCGATCAACGCAGATCGGGATCATGGCTTGGATCGATCGCAATCGTCGATCATCGCTGATCGGATGGATCGCAATTGTCGGATCGATCATCGCCGATCAAGATCATGGCCGATTGCATCGGATCGTCGGATCGGATTGATCGCAATGGTCCGATCGATCATCGCCGGTCGGGATCATGGCTTGGATCGATCGCAACCGTTGGATCGTCGCTGATCGGATGGATTGCAACTATCGGATCGATCATCGCCGATCGGGATCATGGCTTGGATCGATCGCAACCATTGGATCATCGCGGATCGGATGGATCGCAACCGTCGATCGATCATTGCCGATCAGGATCATGGCTTGGATCGATCGCAACCGTTGGATCGTCGCCGATCGGATGGATCGCAACTATTGAATCGATCATCGCCGATCGGGATCATGGTTTGGATCGATCGCACCATCGGATCGTCACTGATCGGATGGATCGCAACCATCGGATCATCGGATCGTATGGATCATAACCGTCCGATCGAGCCTATCAGGATCATGGCTTGGATCGATCGCAACCGTTGGATCATCGCCGATCGGATGTATCATAACTATTGGATCGATCATCGCTGATCGGGATCATGGCTTGGATCGATCGCAACCATCGGATCGTCGCCGATCGGATGGATCGCAATCGTCGGATCAATCTTGTCGATCGGGATCATAGCTTGGATCGATCGCATCCGTCGGATCGTCGCCAATCAGATTGATCGCAACCATTGGATCTATGATCACCAATCGTGATCATGGCTTGGATCGATCACAACCGTTGGATCGCCGATCGGATGGATCACAACTATCGGATCGATCATTGCTGATCGGGATCATGGCTTGGATCGATCGCAACCATCGGATCACCCGATCGGATGGATCGCAACGGTCGGATCGATCGCCGATCGGGATCATGCTTGGATCGATCGCAACCGTCGGATCGTCGCCGATCGGATGGATCACCACCGTCGATCGATGATCGCCGATTGTGATCATGGCTTGGATCGATCGCAACCATCGGATCATCGCCGATCGGATGGATCGCAATCATCCGATCGATCATCGCCGATCGGGATCATGGCTTGGATCGATTGCAACCGTCGGATTGTCGTCGATCGGATGGATCGCAATGGTTGGATCGATCATCGCTGATTGGGATCATGGCTTGGATCGATCGCAACCGTCCATTCGTAGCCGATCGATGGATCGTAACCGTCGGATAGATCATCGCCGATCGAGATCATGGCTTGGATTGATCGCAACCATCGGATCGTCGCCGATCGGATGGATCGCAACGGTCCGATCGATCATCGCCGATCGAGATCATGGCTTGGATCAATTGGGATATCGTAGCCGATCGGATGGATCACAACGGTCGATTGATCATCGCCGATCGGGATCATGGCTTGGATCGATTGCAACCATCGGATCAACCGATCGAATTGATCGCAATCGTCAATCATCGCCGATCGGGACCATGGCTTCGATGATCGCAACTGTCGGATCTCGCCGATCGGATGAATCGCAACCATATGATCGATCATCGCCGATCGGGATCATGGCTTGGATCGATCGCAACCATCGGATCGATCATCGCCGATCGGGATCATGGCTTTGATCGATCGCAACCGTTGGATCATCGCCGATCGGATTGGATCATAACCATCAGATCGATCATCGCCGATCGGGATCATGGCTTGGATCGATCGCAACCGTCTGGATCGTCATGCGATCGGATGGATCGCACCGTCGGATCGATCATCGCCGATCAGGATCATGGCTTGGATCGATCGCAATCGTCGGATTGTCGCCGATCGGATGGATCGCAACCGTCGGATTGATCATCGCTGATTGGGATCACGGCTTGGATCAATCGCAACCATCGGATTGTCGCCGATCGGATTTATTGCAACGGTCTGATCGATCATCGCCGATTGGGATCATTGCTTGGATCAATCGCAACCATTGGATCTTCGCTGATCGGATGGATTGCAACCGTCGGATCGATCATCGCCGATCGAGATCATGGCTTGGATCGATTGCAACTGTCACATCGACGCTGATAGGATTGATCGCAACAGTTTCATTGATCATCGCTGATCAGGATCATGGCTTGGATCGATCGCAACCATAGGATCTTCACCGATCGGATGGATCGCAACCGTCGGATCATTGCCGATCGGATGGATCGCAACCATCGGATCGATCAGGATCATGGCTTCGATCGATCGCAACCATCGGATCATCACCAATCGGATGGATCACGATCGTCAGATCGATCATCGCCGATCGGTATCATGGCTTGGATCGATCGCAACCATTGGATCATCGCCGATCGGATGGATCGCAACCGTCGGATCGATCATCGATGATCGGAATCATGGCTTGGATCGATCGCAACTATCGGATCGTCGCCGATCGGATGTATTGCAACCGTCGGATCGATCATCGCTAATCGGGATCATGACTTGGATCGATCGCAACCGTCGGATCGTCGCCGATCAGATTGATCGCAACAGTCTGATCGATCATCGCCAATTGGGATCATTGCTTGGATCTATCGCAACCATCGGATCTTCGCTGATCGAATGGATCGCAACCGTCGGATCGATCATCGCCGATCGGGATGATGGCTTGGATCGATCTCAACCGTGGGATCATCGCCGTTTGGATGGATTGCAATCGTCGGATAGATCATCGCCGATCAGGATCATGGCTTGGATCGATCGCAACCGTCGGATAGTCGCTGATCGGATGGATCGCAACCGTCGGATCGATCATCGCCGATCGGGTTCATGGCTTGGATCGATTGCAACCGTCTAATCATCGCCGATTGAATTGATCGCAATGGTCCAATCGATCATCGCCAATCAGGATCATGGCTTGGATTGATCGCAATAGTTGGATCTTTGCCGATCGGATGGATCGCAACCATCGGATCGATCATCGCCGATCGGGATCATAGCTTGGATCGATCGCAACCGTCGGATCGTCGCCGATCGGATGGATCGCAACCATCCGATCGATCATTACCGATCGAGATAATGGCTTGGATCGATCGCAAGCACCGGATCATAGCCGATCAAATGGATCGCAATGGTCCGATCGATCATCGTCGATCGAGATCATGGCTTGGATCGATTGCAACCGTCGGATTGACGCCGATTCGATTGATCGCAATAGTTTCATCGATCATCGCCGATTAGGATCATGGCTTGGATCAATCGCAACCGTCGGAGCTTCGCCGATCGGATGAATCGCAACCATCGGATCGATCATCGCCGATCGGGATCATAGCTTGGAATGATCGCAACCATCGGTTCATTGCCGATCGGATGGATCGCAATGGTCGGATCGATCATCGCCGATCGAGATCTTGTCTTGGATCGATCGCAACCATCGGATCGTCACCGATCGAATGGATCGCAATGGTTCGATCGATCATCGCCGATCGGGATCATAGCTTTGATCGATCGCAACCATTGGATCGTCGTCAATTGGATGGATCGCACCGTCGGATCGATCATTGCCGATCAAGATAATGGCTTGGATCGATTGCAACCATCGGATCGTCGCTGATCGGATGGATCGTAACCGTCGGATAGTCGCCGATCGGATGGATCACAACCGTCCGATCGATCTTTGCCGATCGAGTTCATGGTTTGGATCGATCGCAACCGCCGGATCGTAGCCGATCGGATGGATCGCAATGGTCCGATCGATCATCGCCGATCGGGATAATGGCTTGGATCGATTGCAACCGTCGGATCAACACCGATCGGATTGATCGCAATAGTTTCGTCGATCATCGCCGATCATGATCATGGCTTGGATCGATCGTAACTGTCGGATCTTCACCGATCGGATAGATCACAACCATAGGATCGATCATCGCCGATCGATATCATGGCTTGGATCGATTGCAACTATCGGATCATCGCCGATCGGATGGATCGCAATCGTCGGATCGATCATCGCCGATCGGGATCATGGCTTGCATCGATCGCAACCATCGGATCGTCGCCGATCAGTTGGATCACAACCATCGGATCGATCATCGCCGATCGGGATCATGGCTTGGATCGATCACAACCGTCGGATCATCATGGATCGGATGGATAGCGACCGTCGGATCGATCATCACCAATCGAGATTATGGCTTGGATCGATCGCAACCATCGCCATGAAGGACCCAAAAAGGTTTGGTACCTAAAATTAAGACATGAATGTTTTGCAGGAGTGTCTTGCAGCCATCAGACTGAAAAGAAAATGGTACCTGGATAGTGGTTGCTCAAGACACATGACGGGTGACAAAGATCAATTCATCACCCTTGAATCAAAAAGAGGTGGAGTAGTTACTTTTGGTGATAATGGTCAAGGCCATATCATGGGTATTGGTAAGATTCAAATTACTCCATCTACTCATATTGATAATGTTTTATATGTCGATGGACTTAAACATAATTTGATAAGTATTAGCCAACTGTGTGACAAAGGTTTCAAGGTTTCCTTTGAAGCTTCTGTTGCACTGTTACTAATCCCATTGATAATAGCATTATTCTTGTTGGTAAACGTTATGGCAATGTGTACTTAATTGATTTGAGTAATTTATCTCCAAGTAATCATTGCTTAGTTGCTAATAATGCTAAGATGAATGAGATTGGTTGGCTATGGCACCGTAGATTAGGTCATGCAAGCACACACCTAATTTCTAAATTATTGAAAATGGATTAGTTAAAGGTATTCCTAGCTTAAATTTTGAAAATAATCGAATATGTGATGCATGTCAATTTGGAAAACAAACAAGAACTTCTTTCAAATCTAAGAATGTTGTTTCAACTACTAGGCCACTAGAGCTACTACACATGGACCTTTTTGGACCTACTAGAACCACAAGTCTAGGAGGAAAGAAATATGGTCTAGTGATAGTAGATGATTACTCTAGATTCACTTGGGTAATGTTTTTGGCTCACAAAGATGAGACTTTCTCAATATTCATGAAATTCGTTAAGAAAGTCACTAATGAGAAAAACACTACCATAGTGTCTATTAGAAGTGATCATGGAACTGAATTTGAAAATCACTTATTTGAAAAATTCTGTTTTGAAAAAGGCATACATCATAACTTTTCAGCACCTAGAACACCGCAACAAAATGGAGTTGTAGAAAGAAAGAATAGGACTTTAGAAGACATGGCCCGTACCATGCTATGTGAAAGCCAACTTCCAAAATATTTTTGGGCGGAAGCTATAAACACAGCATGTTACATCCTAAATAGAGCCCTGATTAGACCTATCCTTAAGAAGACTCCCTATGAACTATGGCATCAATAGGAAACCAAATTTAAGTTATTTTCATGCATTTGGTTGTAAATGTTTTATTCATAACAATGGTAAGGATAATCTTGGGAAGTTTGATGCAAAGTCTGATGAAGGTATTTTCCTAGGATATTCTACATCTAGCAAAGCATATAGAGTATTTAATAAGAAAAGCTTAGTTGTAGAAGAATCCATTCATATAGTGTTTGATGAGTCTTTAGCATCAAGTTCAGATAAAATTGATGATGAGGAAGATACATCTTTGATTGAAAGAGATATTGAAAAATTAAATGTATCTTCAGATCAAGAACCTGAAGTTAAGGATGATGACTCACCTAAGGATGATGGTATTGATACTGCTCAAATGATAAAGATCTACCTAGAGATTGGAGATATGCTTATGGTCATCCTAAGGACCTAATCATAGGTGATCCATCTCAAGGTGTAAGGACTAGATCATCAATGAGAGATATCAATAATCATCTTGCATTTGTATCTCATATAGAACCTAAAACTATAGAGGAAGCTGAGAAAGATAGTTATTGGATGTTAGCAATGCAGGAAGAGTTAAACCAATTCACTAGGAACCAAGTTTGGACCCTAGTAGAAGACCTAAAAACCACCCTATAATAGGATCTAAATGGGTTTTTAGAAATAAATTGGATGAAAATGGATTGGTAATTAGAAATAAGGCTAGATTAGTTGCAAAAGGATATAATCAAGAAGAAGGTATAGATTTTGATGAAACTTTTGCACCTGTTGCTAGATTAGAAGCCATTAGGCTACTACTTGCATTTGCATGTCATATGAATTTCAACTTATTTCAAATGGATGTTAAAAGTGCATTTCTAAATGGTTTTATAAATGAGGAAGTTTATGTTGAACAACCTCCTGGTTTTGAAGATCATGAATTTCCAAACCACGTCTTCAAACTACACAAAGCACTTTATGGTTTAAAGCAAGCACCTAGAGCTTGGTATGATAGATTAAGTAAATTTTTAATTGAAAATGACTTTTCTAGAGGAAATGTTGATAAAACCTTGTTTTTGAAAAGAAAAGAAAAGGATTTATTAATTGTTCAAATTTATGTTGATGACATTATATTTGGTGCTACTAACAATCTCCTTTGTCAAGAATTTGCTAAGCTAATGCAGGGAGAATTCGAGATGAGCATGATGGGAGAACTAAACTTCTTCCTTGGACTTCAAATCAAACAAGAGAAAGCGGAATTTTCATTAACCAAACAAAGTACACAAAGGAAATACTCAAGAAGTTTGGTATGGAATCTGCTAAACCTCTTGGTACGCCAATGAGTCCCTCATGCAAGCTGGACAAGGATGAAGAAGGTAAGAAAGTAGATCAGAAGCATTACAGAGGTATGATCGGATCACTTCTTTACCTAACTGCAAGTAGGCCAGATATCATGTTTTCTGTTTGCTTATGTGCAAGATATCAATCTAATCCTAAGGAATCACATTTATTTGCTGTTAAAAGAATCTTTAGATACTTAAATGGAACTAAAAAGGATTATGGATTATGGTATTCTAGAGACTCAACCTTAAAATTGATTGCTTATTCTGATTCTGACTATGCTGGTTGTAAATTAGATAGAAAGAGTACAAGTGGGGCATGCCAACTTTTAGGAAGTAACTTAATCTCTTGGTTTAGCAAGAAGCAAAATTCGGTTGCATTATCCACTGCTGAGGCAGAGTATGTTGCAGCTGGAAGTTGCTGTGCTCAAATCCTTTGGATTAAGCGACAACTTGAAGATTATGGTATCACACTTGATAAAATTCCTATTAAATGTGATAATACTAGTGCTATCAATCTAACTAAGAATCCAATTCAACATTCAAGAACTAAACACATTGAAATTAGACATCACTTTATTAGAGAACATGTAACTAACAAAGATGTTTGTCTTGAATATGTTAATACTAATGATCAATTAGCTGATATTTTTACCAAACCTTTGAGTGAGGAAAGATTTTGTTATCTTAGAGGAGAATTAGGAGTTTGTGATCCTTTAGAATGATTTTCTGAAACTCTTAAGGACAACAACTATCTAGACTTCATTAATTTCTTGAAAATCCTCTATGTCCAATAAGGAAATTTATCTAGAAATTTGATTCATTGTTTCCCCAATTGTTAAGGAACACTTATCTAGAGTTTGATGATTAATTTGATTAGTTTCAGATCCTTGAAATTTGAATTTTTCTCTGAAACTATTGTGGAGTCGACACCTGCAGTTTGTGGAGTCGACACCTTCATATTTTGATGTTCTGTCTGGGCAATTAGAGCCGAC
>UESW01001727.1:276264-332588 GCA_900491605.1 Calamus simplicifolius | reverse complement strand
TAATCCAAAGGATTTGAGCACAGCAACTTCCAGCTGCAACATATTCTGCTTCAGCAGTAGATAATGCAACCGAATTTTGCTTTTTGCTAAACCAAGAGATTAAGTTACTACCTAAGAATTGACATGCTCCACTTGTGCTTTTTCTATCTAATTTACATCCAGCATAATCAGAGTCAGAATAAGCAATTAAGTTTAATGTTGAGTCTCTAGAATACCATAAGCCTACATTTTTAGTTCCACTTAAATATCTTAAGATTCTTTTTACAGCAATTAAGTGAGATTCTTTAGGTTCAGATTGAAATCTAGCGCACAAACATATAGCAAACATTATATCTGGTCTACTAGCTGTTAAGTAAAGAAGAGATCCGATCATACCTCTATAATATTTCTGATCTACTTTCTTACCATCATCATCTTTATCCAATTTGCATGAAGGACTCATAGGAGTTCCAAGTGGCTTGATTGACTCCATTCCAAACTTCTTGAGCAGTTCTTTTGTGTATTTGGCTTGATTGATGAAAATTCCTTCTTTGCTTTGTTTGATTTGAAGTCCTAGGAAGAAGTTGAGTTCTCCCATCATGCTCATTTCAAACTCACCCTGCATCAACTTAGCAAATTCTTGACATAACAAATTGTTAGTAGCACCGAATACAATATCATCAACATATATTTGTACTACTAATAAATCCTTGTCTTTTCTTTTCAAAAATAGTGTTTTATCAACATTTTCTCTTATGAAATCATTTTCAATTAGAGATTTACTTAATCTTTCATACCAAGCTCTAGGTGCTTGTTTTAAACCATAAGTGCTTTGTGTAATTTAAAAACATGATTTGGAAATTCAGATCTTCAAAGCCAGAGGTTGTTCAACAAAAACTTCCTCATTTATAAATCCATTTAAAAATGCACTTTTAACATCCATTTGAAATAAATTGATATGCATATGACATGCAAATGCAAGTAATAATCTAATTGCTTCAAGTCTAGCTACAGGTGCAAAAGTTTCATCAAAATCAATTCCTTCTTCTTGATTATATCCTTTTGCAACTAATCTAGCTTTGTTTCTAATTACTATGCCATTTTCATCTAATTTATTTCTAAATACCCATTTTGATCCTATAACAGAATGATCTTTAGGTCTATCTACAAGAGTCCAAACATTATTCCTAGTAAATTGATTTAATTCTTCTTGCATAGCTAACATCCAATTATATCTTTTTCTGCTTCTTCAATAGTTTTAGGTTCAATTTGAGATACAAATGCAAGATGATTATTGATGTTTCTCATTGATGATCTAGTTCTTACTCCTTGAGATGGATCACCTATAATTAATTCTTTTGGATGACCATAGGCATATCTCCAATCTCTAGGAAGATCTACATCATTGTGATTTGCATCAACAACATCAACACTAGAGAATCATTATCTTTAGCTTCTTGTTCATGATCCGAAGATACATCTATATTTAGTTTTTTCAATATCTCTTTCTAGAATGTTTGTATCTTCCTCATCATCAATCTTTTCAGAACTTGATGCTAAAGATTCATCAAAAATTACATGAATAGATTCTTCTACAATTAAATTTCTCTTGTTAAACACTCTATAGGCTTTACTAGATGTTGAATACCCTAAGAAAATGCCTTCATCAGATTTTGCATCAAATTTTCCTAGATTATCTTTACCATTATTATGAATGAAACATTTACAACCAAATGCATGAAAGTAACTTATGTTTGGTTTTCTATTATTCCATAGTTCATAAGGAGTTTTCTTAATGATTGGCCTAATTAGAGCTCTATTAAGAATGTAGCATGCCGTGTTTATAGCTTCCGCCCAAAAGTATTTTGGTAGGTTGCTTTCACATAGCATGGTACGGGCCATGTCTTCTAAGGTTCTATTTTTCTTTCAATACTCCATTTTGTTGCGGTGTTCTAGGTGCTGAAAAATTATGATGAATGCCATTTTCTATGCAAAAATTTTCAAATAAATGATTTTCAAATTCAGTGCCATGATCACTTCTTAGAGACACTATGGTGTTGTTTTTCTCATTTGTGACCTTCTTGAAGAATTTCAGAAATAATGGAAAGGTCTCATCCTTATGAGCTAAAAATAATACCCAAGTGTATCTAAAATAATCATCTACAATCACAAGACCATATTTCTTTCCTCCTAGACTTGTGGTTCTAGTAGGTCCAAAAAGATCCATGTGAAGTAGTTCAAGTGGCCTAGAAGTGGAAACAATATTTTTAGTTTTGAAAGAATTTCTAGTTTGTTTTCCAAATTGACATGCATCACAAATTTTGTTATTTTCAAAATCTAGTTGTGGATCCTTTTACTAAATCCATTCTAATTAATTTTGAAATAAGGTGTGTGCTTGCATGACCTAATCTACGATGCCATAACCAACCAATCTCATTCATATTATTATTAGCAACTAAGCAATGATTACTGGTAGACAAATTGTCTAAATCAATCAAGTATATATTGCCATTTCTATTTTCAATAAAAATAATGCTATTATCAATGGGATTAGAAACAGTGCAGATTGATGCTTCAAATGATACTTTAAAACCTTTATCACATAATTGACTAATACTTATTAGATTATGTTTTAAACCATTAACATATAAGACATTTTCAATATATGTGGAGGGAGTTATTTGAATTTTACCAAACCCCATGATTTGGCCTTTGCCATTGTCACCAAATGTAACAACTCCTCCTCTTTTGCTCTCAAGGATGATGAATTGATCCTTGTCACCCGTCATGTGTCTTGAGCAGCCACTATCGAGATACCACTTTCGCTTTGATCTTTTGGCCGCAAGACACTCCTGCAAAAATAATTAAGTCTTATATTTAGGTACCCAAGCCTTCTTTGGTCCTTCATGGTTAGTAGCATAAAAATTGTTCCTTTGGGAACCCAAATTTTCTTGCCTTTACTACTTAAATTTTTGTTACTATTTCTCATGTTACATTCATAGGTTTTATGACCTTTTTGTTACAATAATGACATGTAACATTATCTCTATTTTGTTCTTTTCTAAAGAAATTTTTGATAAATTTTTGTTTTAAGTTAGGTCTATATCCTAAACCAGCTTTATCATATATGGCTCTTTGATTGCTTAACAATAAATTAAGTTTTTTAGAACTATAAGTAAATTTATCAACAACACTTTTATATTTATCAACTTCCTTCTTTAATTTATCATTTTCATTAGAAATTGATTCCTTTTCTTTTGTCAAATTATCATTTTCAGATTTTAGTATTTTAATCTCATTAGTAAGATTGCCCTTTTCTTTGATAAAAATTGAGCTATCATTTTTCAAAGACTTATTTCTTTTTAAAATTTTAAAGTCATCTACTAGTTCATTGAAAGCTTCAAATAATTCATCGAAAGCAAAATCATCACAAGGGTTTTCAGAACTTACCTCATCATCCTCGTTTGCCATGAAGCAAATGTTGGCAACCTCTTTTTGTTCTTCCTCCGAAGAGGATTCATCGCTGTCGCTCCAAGTTGCAACATAGGCTTTCTTCTTCTTCTTGAAAGTCTTCTTTAGTTGAGGACAATCGTATCTAAAGTGCCCTGGTTTCTTACATTCATAACAAATCAAGGGGTCTTTCTCCTTGTCCTTGTCCTTTTCCTTTTCTTTTTCTCCTTCCATCTTAATTCCAAATTTCTTCTTGTGGAAGGGTCTCTTTCTTCTCATGAATTTTTTGAATTTTCTTGCTAAAAGAGCTGTCTCATCATCATCATCTCACTATCACTGCAGCTTTCCTCATTTTCTGCAGCCTTAAGAGCTATAGTCTTCTTTTTCTTGACTTCCTCCTCTTGATGTTGTTTCATGGTTAGCTCATGAGTCATCAAGGATCCAATTAGCTCCTCCAGGGGTAATGTGTTGAGGTCCTTGGCTTCTTGGATTGCTGTCACCTTTGCTTCCCAAGTCCTTGGAAGTGACCTAAGAATTTTGCGAACAAGTTCAGAATTAGTATAGGTTTTTCCAAGACTTTTCAAACCATTCACAATATCGGTAAATCTAGTATATATGCAAGCTATAGTTTCAGTTTGCTCCATGCTAAATAATTCATATTTATGAACAAGAATGTTTATTTTAGATTCTTTTACTTGGTTAGTACCCTCATGGGTAACCTCTAATCTATCCCAAATCTCTTTTGCGGAATTACATGTAGAAATGCGATTAAATTCGTTAGCATCTAATGAACAATATAAAACATTCATGGCCTTAGCATTGAGCTGTGCCATTTTCCTATCATTATCATTCCAATCCCTTTCGGGCTTCGGAACAATAGTGCCATCAACAATGTGTGTGGGTATACTAGGTCCATTAATTATAACACCCAATTCATAATCAGAAGCTTGAATTAATATCCTCATTCTTGCTTTCCAATATGAAAAGTTGGAACCATTAAACAAGGGAGGTCTATTCGTGGAATGACTTCGGCAAATGATCCAACATGAGCTGCCATTTGGATCTTTAGCTCTTGATCGTGTGATCAAATTCGAATGAGCACTTGCTCTGATACCAATTGTTGGCCCAGATGGCAACCCAAGAGGGGGGGGGGGGTGAATTGGGTTCTTAAAAATTTAAACCTTTTGAAAACTATTAGCTTTAAGTTAAATGAAATTAATTGCAATGCAAATATAAAGCACAAACAAGGAGATAAAGATAGAGATAATGAATGCACGACAAACACAAGGATTTTATAGTGGTTCGGTGTATCCAACACCTACGTCCACTCCCAAGATTCACTTGGGTCCACACTATAACCAACTAGATTACAGCCGAGTTGTTTTACAAGAGCATAACTCACAACTTGTTGTTTTTCCTCGGGATCACAACGAACCCAGCCGATTTTCTGGGCTCACCAGCACAAAACCCTAAACTCAAGCTAATCTAGCTTGACCCGAGGTTAACAACCTCACTAGTTCAATCCCCTTGAAAGAACTAGTACAAACAAATATAAGAATGTTTTACAATGATTCACAGCTCCTTAGTTGAGCAAATATTCAAAATAAAGTAAACAAGTTTAGAAAAGCCTGTTTGGAGATGATTGAATTTGAGCTTTTCTTCTTTTCTTCTTTTCTCTCTCCCTTTGGAATGATGAATCAAGCCTCAGCTTTAATCCCTCACAGTCGTTGCAGTTGAGAAGATTGGAAATGGAAGAAACGGAGCTTTTTCTTCAATTTGGGAAATCCACGAGTTTTTGATTTGGGCACCTTGGATTCCTTTTTGAGCTTTTTGGAGTGGAAGGATTTGAGTTTGAATGCTTTTCTCTTGAGATTCAGGCTCAGGTCTCTCGGATTTTTGATTTGAAATTTTTTCTATTTTTCCATCGTCTCTTTTCAAACGGGTGTTTTCCTTTTTATAGATTTCTTTTAATCCATTTTGGAAGGAAACTAGCCGTTGGAGTGTACCTGAAACAAAATATATCGTTAGAAATTAGGTAAAAAGGAAATATTACCGTTAGAGCTGATCTGGCAATTTAAATTTTTGTCCCAGTCAGGTTGGAGTCGGCTCCAACTTTTCAGGTGTCGGCTCCAGATCGTTTTTCAAAAATAGAAATTTCGAGTTCGTTGAGGAGTCGGCTCCGAAAAAGTAAGTGTCGGCTCACCATCGTCAGGTGTCGGCTCCCGAATACTGTGTGTGTCGGCTCCAGGATGCTCAAAAAATCAACGTTCTGTCCCGCATCGGAGTCGGCTCCAGACACTATAAGTGTCGACTTCGAAACTCTGGGTGTCGGCTCCGAAACTCTGGGTGTCAGCTCCGGACCGTATCAAAAATCAGAATAAAATTTGAATGGCCATGGGATCGGCTCCAGGGATTCTAGGTGTTGACTCCAGGTTCTGAAACTTTGAAATTGAAGTTTTGCAATTGATTCAAAGCACGTTTCTTAATTCATTTAAATTGATCAAATAATTTTAACTCCTGAAACACTTCTCAAATCCATTAGTAATCAAATAAATATACTCAATTCCTTTATTAATCATCAAAATCAATAGTTTGGTCAACAGGACCTATATGAGAGATTAGAGATTTGAGTCCTCCCTCTTCTCGTTGTGAGCTAGGGTCCTTTTATACTTTTCGGGGGTCCCTCTTACCCCTTGTAGATAGAACTATCGAACCTTTCTGTTACGATCAGCTCCGTGAACGGCAGGTGGGTACACAGTTGCGGAGTGGGTGCCATGAATATCGGCAACTACCTGGTATATTGGTAACCGCCCGTGATTTTGGCAATAACAGATGAGCCAGCTATGCTGTAGTCGGTGTTTTAAATCACTGCGCCTGGTATTCGGAGTTGGCTCCACAACAAGGGGTAGAGAGCAGGTAATGTAGAATTTGAGGTCGAGGCCAAGGCGGGACTCGAGGCCGAGGCGAAACTCGAGGCGTAGGTCAAGGCAGGACTCAAGACCGAGGCTTCACATATAAGAAAGTTGGCGTTGATGGAATTATAGAGAAGAGAAAGGGAAGGAGTGAAAAAAATAAAAAGAATGGAAGCTTAGGAGAAAAAGAGCTTCTTACCTTTTGAGTTTTTTTTAAAAGCTTTTGAAAATTTATTCAAGAAATTTTTTTTTTTTTTTGCCATTCTTGAGGATTTATACTCTATCATATTTTTTTCATTGTTAGAGAGCAAAAAAAAAAAAAAGTTTTCATCCTTTAGGATTTGACATGATATCATATTATTATAATCTCTATTTTTGTTGAATAATAGCTGCTTTTGCACTATTCTTTCAAGAATGTAGGCTTTAGATTTGATCAAACTACATAAATCCTGGTCTCTTATTATGATTTTTTTTTATTTTTTATTTGGATCTTGTTTTCATTCATAAAAAATAGAAGATGGTAACATTGTTATATCTTTAAAAAATTGTTATATCTTTGACGTGTAGGTCCAACCGTTAGACGGTTCAGCTGTATTCAGCCAAATCAACCCCCTTTCTCTTCTCTCTCTCCTAACTAGCGATGGCAGAAACCAAAAGAGGAAGAAGGGGCAGGAAGGCACTGAAGACCCTCACGTTGAACGACGTCAACATTTCAGCCGGGAAGATCTCCTCCTCTCCAATTCCCCCGCTCGCTGAAGCCGAGAAGGAGACCCAGGATGGCCTTGCCTCGACGACCCTCTCGCCTCAGAAGGGCAAGGGCAAGAATATCATCCCCAGGTCTAAAGCTTCGGCCACGACTAAGAAAGACTTGGCTGATGAGTTACTAGAATTGCAAGGGAAGCTCGAACGGCTGCAGCTCAAGATGGAGAAGAGCGACGAACTTCTAAGGGAACAGGATGAAATGCTGAAGCTGAAAGAAGAAGAGATCGAGAACCGGGGCAAGGAGCAAGAGCGGCTTCAGTTGGAACTCAAGAAGCTCCAGAAGTTGAAGGAGTTCAAACCTACCATGGTACGTTTGCGTAAACCTGAGTCTGAGTTCCCTTGTTTTCAGTTTCAGGATTTGATCTTTATGCATGGATTTCTTGTTTTCTCGATCGTTCTGGTTTTACCATTCTAATTTTTTCGTTTTGGGTTTGAAAATTCAATCTCTATGGTTTCTTGTTCTTGATTATCGGCAGAACATTCCTCTTATCATGGACCTAAGGGAGAAAGAGCAAGAAAAGAAAGAAAATAAGAAGAACAAGGAGAAGAAGGACAAGGACTGCGTGGAGAAAAAGAAGCCATGTACGGCGTATGTGCTTTGGTGCAAAGATCAATGGAACGAGGTTAGTGTTGCCAATTGTAGATCTTTTCCGGTTTGAGGTCAGAAATTTGCACGAATCTTATATTAGTTTTTTTCAAATTTAGGTTAAGAAAGAGACCCAGATGCTGATTTCAGGAAATCTCCAATACTCTGGGGGCCAAATGGAAGACCTTGAACGCCGAAGGGAAGAAGCCATACGAAGAGAAGTACCAGCAAGAGAAGGAAGCCTACTTGCAGATTGTTGGGCAGGAGAAGCGGCAGAAAAGAATCTGTGTCTCAGCAAATTTTATGTTCCTTTGTCATGTTCTTCCATTCCTCTCCTGCTATCTTAGCAATCTGCTACCAAGAAATAAAGTGAGTAATTGCCAAATATTTAGTACTAATGGAGATGGCATTGACGTTTATTACCTCACGGACATTCTTGTTCTCTTCGAGCAGTGCTGCACGCCGTTCCTGGGAGAACAGTAAGAAAGCTGGCATGGGATGCTTTGGCTTAAAAGGATCCTTCTCTTTCCTGAACAAAAGGATAAACAAATCAGTTAGATGATAGAAAAATAGGATCATGAATTGTAGGAGAGGAACATAAAAGGGCTGCCCTTCATTTTCTAAACCAACGTTTCTTTTCCTCCATACAATTTGCTGAGACAGAGATTCCAGTTTTGTTTTTGTACTAAAAACTGCGTGTTGGTCCTGCAGATCGCCAAGCAAAAGAAGGAAGAATATAATCAACAAATGGAGCTCTATAAGCAGAAGAGGCTTGAGGTAAGAAAACAAGCATCATGCCATGCTTGGATTTGATGGATTTCTAAACTGAATGAAAATAACATTAAGTTGAAATTGGAATTAGGAAGCTGCGACCTTAGAGAAGGAAGAAGAAGAGCAAAAGAAAGTTCTGAAATAGGAAGCTTAAGAAGGACAAAACAGAGAACAAAATTGTTGCCAAATCGCGTTCCTTGAATGTCAGAAAAATGGAGAGCCTCCTCCTCAATGGAGTTACTGCAAGAAAGTCCTCAGGAACCGGTTTCACCGATGGGGACCCACCGACGCTCAAATAAGCGACTCAGGAATAGTTAAGAAAGAGCTAATGAAAAATAGCTAGAGATCTTGAGTTTAGATCCCCGCCTTGAGCCAGGGGTTTTTATACCTGCTTGGGGGTCCCTCTTATACCCTTTCTGGAAGGTTGTTGGGTCGGAGATGCCACCATTTGCAGAGGACAGATAGCATGGCTAGTGGGGGACAGGCCACAACCGTTTTTGAGGTTGTCAGAGATACCCTGGTATGCCACGCAGGATCGTAGGAGATTGGTGGGTCACATGGTAGTTGCAGAAGATATGGGCCATGTGGTAGTTGCAGGCATTTGCCGGGCCGCATGGGGTCCCCGGGCATCGAGGCTAGGGCCGAGGCCGGGGCCGAGATTAGGTCGGGGTCAGGGCCGAAGCCGAGGTCCGACCTCGGTCGAGGTCAGGGCAAAGGTCGGGGCTGAGGCCGAGGTCGAGGTCGGGGCCGAGGTCGGGACCGTGGCCGAGGCCGAGTTCGGGATCGAGCCCGAGGCCGAGGTCGAGGTCTAGGTCGGGCCGAGGTCGGGACCGAGGCCAAGGATGAGGTCAAGGTCGGGGCCAAAGTCGGGACCGAAGCCGAGGCCAAGGCCGAGATCGAGGTCGGGCCAAGACCGAGGCCGAGGTCGGGGCCAAGGCTAAGGTCCGGACCGAGGCCGAGGTTGAGGTCGGGACCAGGACCGGGATCAAGGCTGAGACCGAGGAGAACTCGTTACTTAGTCTCATCGGTTCTGGCTTTTGTTGAAGACGACGGGCACCTTCCGTTAGCTATTACCAACGGAGCCTGATAAACCACACCAGATGCCCCCCTACCCCTTGGATGGTGTGGGTGTGCTTTCTGCCCAGCCAAAGGGGCGCCATGTCGCTCGATGGCTGATCCTGGTACATCATTGATCGTTGAGTGGTACACGTGTCCCCAGAGATGATAGCCCTTTAATGCTGGATGCACGGGGTATTGCAACGCCATCAACTCGCTTGCTCCCACCGCCTAACTCGAAGGGGATCCTTCTTGGGATGGGGAAAACCCTTCAGACTCCGTAACAAGATGATCACCATCATTGAACTGATGTCATTAGTTTCTTGCCGTTGGCTAAGGATCTCGTGTTTCATGCATACATATCAAAAAATTATAAAATTTATTTCTCTAGATTTGTTATAATTTAAAGTATTTTTTATTATTTTTAAGAATTTAATTCAATCTATGAATTAATTGTATGCCTGATTACTCATAGAAAATATGAAAATTCTTGAGATTTTGTTAATCAAATTATTTCTGCCTGCATACACATCAAAAAATTATAAAATTTATTTCTCTGAATTCAATATAATTGAAGGTATTTTTTGTTAATTTTTAAGGATTTAGTTAAATCTGTGGAAAAAAAATTTCTAAGATTTATTGCTATTTGTACATTTCTGGATTAGGGTTTGTGTTTTACATGTCATTCATCTGTATTAAATTACTCTTAAAGGCTCTCATTGATGTCAGATAAGGGAGGGATTGAAACCCCTTCCTCGGCCAAAATAATCACCCGTGCATTCCGATCCCAAGCTTCTAATCTAAAACTGAGTAGCAACTTAATTGACATTTGACCTAGAGGGCTAGGGACACCAATAGTTGGTCTAGTGTACTGGAGGAGACTAGTACAAATCAATCTGGTATGTGCTCTGAAATTAGTATCTAGAAGGGAGGTCAAATGTCAAACGACTTAAGCAGAGTGTTGGGGTTATTCTAATTAGGCACCTACAATTTGCGAGATGAGCCTCCCTCCCTCCCACCTATCCCAACTGGCCAATTGAAGAGTTACTATTAGATTGGCTTGCATTAAGCCAAATCCTTCACTCTGGATGACTAGGTCTAGCATACCGTAGTCTGAGTCAGTCTGAGTCTTGTGTGCTTAATTGTGCTTGCATGTGCAATTGAGGATCACTTAAGGATCATCACTGAACAACTAGCCCAAATGAACCAAAACATCAAGCAATCTAAGGCTAGATTAGGGTTCAGGTTCGATCAAGTCGAAACTAGGTTAGGCATCCTAGAAGAAGCTCGTGAGGCCCACACTAGGTCTAATCATGAGACCCTACCTCATCCTAGGAGAGCCCAACAGCCTGACCTCTACATAAGGCCAAACCCTAGGGGACCTCCACATCATGATCCTCACTTTGGGGATGGGCTAGGAGACCACCTCGACCTGATCCAGTCCTAGATGTCCTCCCTAGGAGACCCAATCATGAGGCAATAGACCAAGAAAAAAGAGCCCTTAGAAGTATCAGACTTGAAGCACCTACTTTCGATGGCTCTATGGACCCTAAGGATTACCTAGATTTGGAGGAAGAGATGGACAAGTACTTTGACTGGTATGACATGTCTGAGGACCGTAAGTTTAAATTTGCCAAGCTCAAGTTAGCACGATAGTCTAGGTTATACTGGGCCACTATAGAGCGAAGGCAAGCACTAGAGTGTAGGGACCCCATAGTCACTTGGCGTGCGATGAAGACTAGACTTCGGTCCAATTATGTCCCCACATCGTATGACCAGAGCCTATTGGACCAGTGGCAGGGATTAATTCAGGATAGCAAAACTGTGAATGAATATATTGCTACATTCCAAGAGTAGTATACCATGAGATGTAATATCGTTCAGTCTAAGGAAGTCATCCTATCCAAGTTTAATATGGCCTGAGAGCAAATATTCAAAGAGAACTCTACCTGAGAAGGGTACACGATTTAGAAGAAGCTTACCAAGTTTCGAGGGATTATGAACATTTTCAGAGAGGGCCACCCTATCGTAGATCAGAGGCTACCAAGTGCCCTAGCCCATATCCAGGATCTAGCCAGGCCTATCCTAGTCATCCCAGACCTACCCAATACTTAGACCCCCATCAGACTTACCCGAGTCGACCCAACACTAGCTGACCTAGTATAAACCAAACCGAGTTGAGTTGACCCCAGAATAGTACCCCTATACCCCAGAAAAAGAATAAGGGCAAATCTATAGAGGTCCAGAGAAATCCCAACCCACAGATCAAATGCTTTAGATGCAACAAACCAGGGCATATGATCAGCCAATGCCCAGTCAAATCCCTTCATATAGATGAGTTACCTAAGACTGAGTCTGAGCCCCTAGTTGAGCCTGAGGGAGAGGTCTATGAGGCTGATACCCATCTAATAGATGAGTACGATGAAGAGGAGGAAATATTTGATTCTAAAGATCTATCTACTAGGAGTGGTTGATGTATCTTGATCCAAACTCAAACTAAGGACCAGGAAGATTGTCGTAGGACTAACATCCTACAGACTTTTGTTAAGATAGAGGATAAGGTGCTCAAGATAATAGTTGATAGCAGAAGTTATGTCAATGTCATTTTTGCCAATACAGTTAAATCATTAGGATTGACCATAGTTCCTCATCCTAGTTCCTATAAGGTCTCATGGGTAGATTCCACCTCTATCCCAGTCAAGTCTAGATGCCAAATACTAATCAAATTGCAAAATTATGAAGAAAAGATGGGGTGCGATATAATTTCTATGGGTGTTAGTAGTATTATATTAGGTGATCTTGGCTTTACGATCACGATGCCACCTTATTTGATCGATCAAACATCTGCTCTTTTAAACACAATGGAAACAAGTATGTAATACATCCAGTTCCACCTAGGGACCCAATCAAGAAAGGATGTAGTAGCCTTATGGATAGCAAGCCAAGAGTTAATCTGATTAAAGCTAAGGAATTAGAAAAGAACATCACTGAGGGTAACCCTATTTGGATTTTGACCACTAAAGAGATCCATGAATCAGTCCAAAAGGAACAACCCACTGAAGTAATTGAGACCCTAGAGGAATTTAAGGATGTCTTCCTGAAGAGTTGCCTGATCAATTACCATCCCTGAGAGACATCCAACACGCCATTTGTTGGGGAGCGCGGAATACCCCCAAGATCACAAATATAGCGTATATGAGTAATACAAAAAAAAACTTTTTTCTAATCTATGAGTATAAGATCATACCTTCAGATTTGAACTTTGGAACACTTTGATTCGATTGCTCGACCTCAACCTTTTAGCCTTCCGCCGTATTCCCGAAAATACCTTCCTTCTCTCACAAGATGGTGGGATCTCTCGGCCGACCTAGGGTTTCTTGTTTTTCTTTTTCTCAAAAACGTTAACCCTAGCAACCAACTGAGAGGGTATTTATAGGGCTACAACAGGGACCAATAGGCAAATATGAAAAGGACTTCCCACGTAATTAAATCTCCAATCCTACCCCGGGTTAGGATTCAATTACGTAAATTACAATTCATTCCACTAAAGAATTATAATTGTACTCCTAATCATATTCGAATTTATATTTTCGAGCCTTAATATTAAATACTTATTATCTCCCCACGTTAAGATTACAGATATCCACCAATTAAATTTAATTACTGACAATATAATTTAATTGGCTGTTATTATCCTTGAGACTTATCCACTTAACTTATTTGATGTATCGGATTCAAAATCCACTTGCAAGATTTGATACAATCAAAACTTATAAGCTTTCTCAAGGGGATATCATCAATCCAAATTAACAGGACGTGGATTCCTTCAACTATTAATATTCACCATATATATAATGTTATTGCCCAACCCACTGAGTTTATTGACTCATATAGAATCTCACTCTATGTGTAATCAAAGCAATAATCACTACATACACGTGTCTAGAAATAGAATTCGGATTAAGAGCATAAGTAATCATAATATTCATGAGTTTTAAATTATTTTATAAAGTCAGTATAAAATAATTAACTCAACTGGGTCCTGTTCAATACACACAAAGTGTACTAGCACAAATAGTTAGAATAAACCATTCCCCGTAGTCAAGACAGACCTACTAAAAATTTGTGCTACAGTTCTACTGATGGTGTGTCCAATTCCATCTAAAACTGTGAACAATAAACTTGTATTCCAAAAGAACCGATGATCTAGTCTTCTGTGTGTAAGCCGTACTCTACACACTAGATCAAATACTCTTTGTAAATACTAGACACATGCACATATATAGTAAATGGCACACATTGCTCAAAATGAATTCTCATTAAAATGTAAAGACATAACATAAAGCATATCTTTTAGTCTATATCTCTATCAATCTCCCACTTAGACTCAAAGCAATGCTTGTACACATCTAACTCCCATGCCCTCTACATGTCTATCAAAAACTTTCGAAGTTAAACTCTTTGTAAAAGGGTCTGCCAGGTTGTCCTCAGATGTAACCTTGGTCACCAGCACGTCACCTCTTTGCACGATGTCACGTATCAGGTGATACTTACGCTCAATGTGTTTAGATTTCTTATGGGTCCTGGGTTCCTTCGAATTAGCAACTGCCCCACTATTATCACAATAAAGTGTAATAGGTAATTGCACTGAAGGTATCACACTAAGATCCAAAAGAAAGTTTCTTAGCCAAACAGCCTCTTTTGCAGCCTCAGATGCAGCCACATACTCAGCTTCCATGGTAGAGTCAGCAACACAAGTCTGCTTCACACTCCTCCAGCTAATTGCTCCACCACCCAAAGTGAACACATATCCCGAGGTTGATTTCCTAGATTCATTATCTGATTGGAAGTCCGAATCTGTATATCCTATAGGCACAAGACTATCTGCTTGGTAAACTAACATATAATCTTTAGTCCTTTTCAGGTACTTAATTATATGTTTTACTGCAGTCCAATGTTCTCGCCCAGGGTTAGACTGAAATCTGCTAACCATGCCTACGGCAAAACAGATATCAGGTCTAGTACATAGCATAGCATACATTAGGCTTCCTACTGCAGAAGCATAAGGAACTGCCTTCATACTTTCTATCTCTTCAGGTGTCTTAGGACACTGATCCTTAGATAGAGAAATTCCATGCCTGAAAGGAAGAAATCCTTTCTTGGAATTATGCATACCAAAACGGGTGAGAATTTTATCGATATAAGTGGCTTGAGATAAGCATATCATCCTTTGCTTGCGATCTCGCAAAAGCTTGATCCCTAGGATGTGACTTGCTTCTCCCAAGTCCTTCATATCAAATTGTCCAGATAACCATACCTTGACCGAAGATAACACTCCCATATCGTTTCCAATAAGTAAGATGTCATCCACATATAGCACCAGAAACACCAAAGTTTTTCCATCACGCTTCTTGTACACACATGACTCGTCAGGACTTTGATCAAAACCATAAGATTTAATAGCTTGATCAAAACGAGTATTCCAAGATCTAGATGCCTGCTTAAGTCCATAAATGGACCTCTTAAGCTTGCACACCAAGTGCTCCTGGCCTTTTACTATAAAACGTCTGGTTGCATCATGTAAATGCACTCGTCAAGATTTCCATTAAGGAAAGCTGTCTTGACATCCATTTGCCAAACTTCGTAATCGAAATGAGCTGCAATGGATAAGAGAATCCGGATAGACTTAAGCATAGCTACTGGTGAAAAGGTTTCCTCATAGTCGATCCCTTCTTTCTGAGTAAAACCTTTTGCAACTAGCCTAGCCTTGAAGGTTTCCACCTTCCCGTCTGCTCCTCTCTTCTTCTTATAGATCCACTTGCATCCGATGGGTTTTACTCCCTCGGGTGGTTCTACAAGATCCCAGACCTGATTAAAGTGCATAGACTCTATCTCTGATTTCATAGCATTTTGCCAAAGAGTTGCATCTTTATCCTGTAATGCTTCATTGTAGCTACTGGGTTCAGTATCCAGTTCATCAGAGATTCTGTCATATGACTCTCCAAGGAACATATACCGTTTAGGTGTATTTACAACCCTCCCACTACGACGAGGCACAACCTGATTGTATGTGCTTGTAGTAATACGATCTGACTCTGATCCTTGTGCTCCATCAACCTGCACTGGTTCTGAAACTGGTGCATTAATGGTATCCTTTTGTACCAGTTCAGGGTCAGTTCGTGTTACTATACTTCTCCCACTACGAATAGTTATTGGGAAGTTTGGGAACCTACTTTCTTGTGGTGTTTCTGCTTGTACTATTGGTATTAAAGGAGCCAGTCTAGTTTTATCGCCTCTCAACTCTTCTAGAGCAATTTTACTTCTGGGTTTGTGGTCTATAATATAGTCCTCCTCCAAGAATCGGGCATTGGTGCTAACAATGACCTTCTGATCCTTAGGACAATAAAATAAACCACCTTTTGTTCCTTTAGGATATCCAACAAAGAAGCATACATCTGTCCTTGATTCCAACTTATCTGGTTTACCTTTTAGTACATGTGCTGGACAACCCCAAACCCGAACATGTCTTAGACTAGGCTTGCGCCCAGTCCACAGTTCTGTGGGTGTCTTAGGTACTGACTTAGATGGTACCAAGTTAAGAATATATGCAGCTGTCTCTAATGCATATCCCCAAAACGAAATAGGTAAGTCTGAATAACTCATCATAGATCTAACCATATCCATAAGAGTCCTATTCCTTCTTTCAGCTACACCATTCTGCTGTGGCGTACTAGGTGCAGACAACTGGGATTCAATCCCAGCATCTAATAAGTAATCTGTGAACTCCCCTAAGAGGTACTCGCCACCACGATCGGATCGTAGTGTCTTGATATTTTTACCATGACGGTTCTCCGTTTCTGCCTTAAAAATTTTAAATTTTTCAAAGCATTCAGACTTACGGCGCATCAGATAAATATACCCATATCTTGAGTAATCATCAATAAAAGTGACAAAGTACTCAAAACCACCTCTAGCTTGGATGTTCATTGGGCCACACAAATCAGAGTGAACCAATTCTAATATCTCCTTAGCTCTATTGCCTTTGGCCGAGAATGGCCGCTTGGTCATTTTTCCTTCTAAGCAAGATTCACAGACCGGTAGTGCCTCTACTTCCAATGAACCTAATGGTCCATCTTGAACCAGTCTAGAAATCCGTCTTAGATTTATATGACCTAGGCGCAAGTGCCAAAGATAAGTTTGATTCATTTCAGAAGGATGTTTTCTCTTACATGGTCTATTATTGTTATTCACTTCATTTAGTTGCACAGTAGGAGAAACAGGATTAATAATATAAAGACCATCCACCAATGTACCAGAACAGATAAAATGTTTATTTTTCTTAATAACAACGGAGTCATTAAAATAAACTGAATATCCATCATCAACCAACTTAGAAACTGAAATTAAATTCCTTCTAATTGAAGGTACAAAAAAATAGTCTTTTAATATTAAAATTCTATTTCTACTAAAAGAAAAGCTAAAATCTCCCACTGCAACTACTGACACTCTCGTGCCATCTCCCAGAAATATGTAAATCTCCCCATCACTTAGCTGCCGGGTCTGCTGGAACCCCTGCAAAGAATTGCAAACATGATTAGTGGCTCCCGTATCTACACACCAGCCACTGGTAGATAACAGCACTAAACAAGTTTCAACTACAAGTGAATGAGATATACCTCTAGCCTGTTTCCTGGCAAGCCAAACTGGACATTGCTGCTTCCAGTGACCTGGCTGCTTGCAGACGAAGCACTTTCCCTTCTTTTTTATTTCCCCATTGGGCTGTGGGGCCTGATGCTGTTTCTTTTTCTGAACCTTTTTCTTCTTCTTAGCATGAGACTTCGAAGAAGAACCTTTTTCAGTAACCATAGCAACTGCAGGCTTCTTAATGAAACTCTCTGCTACCTGAAGTTCTTTAAGTAGCTCTGCCAGTGAAAAATTCATTTTGTTCATGGTGTAATTTAGGCAGAACTGCTTAAAAGAATCAGGTAGGGACTGGAGAATGATATCAACCTGGGTTTCCCCATCCATCTCCGCTCCAAGGATCTCCAGTTCATTCAGAAGACTAATCATCTTTAGAACATGATCCCTGACAGGAGTTCCTTCAGCCATATTAGTGTTCATCAGTTCTTTCATCGCAGTCTGCCTAGCTGCACGACTCTGATCCCCAAACATTTCTTTGAGGTTGAACATCATGTCATAGGCAGAGGGCATAGATTGATGCTGATGTTGCAGAACATTTGACATAGATGCCAATATGTAACACCGCGCCATCTCATCAGCCTTAACCCACTTACGGTAAGCTTGGGACTCCTCATCTGAAGCCCCTTCACCGGGCTCTGCGGGACAGACCTGAGTGAGCACATACTTGTACCCTTCTGCAGTTAACACTATATCCAGGTTTCTTTTCCAATCAATGTAATTAGGACCAGTCAATTTGTTTTCTTTGAGTATCACAGCAAGTGGATTGAAAGAAGACATTTTAATCCTGAGAATCATTCATACATCAAATAAGATATAATGAGCAATAAACTTTAAATTCAAAATTATAAGTAGGGCCCCTCAACCACTACATAATAAAAGAATTTGCCAGCAGCCTAGTACATTTTGAATAGTATGCCTCGATGGGAGGACGTCTACTACTCATCATTTATCTAGACAGATAAAACCTATTAATTTTACTATCTAGGTAAAAGGTAACATACCAAGTAAAATTAATTAGCTGGCTAACTTTGGTCATATAAATATTTGTAGTGACTCCGATGGGGAGGATACCAATATTTATACCTAAGTGTATACCATCACTCAATGCTAGATCCATTGTCCCATGGTGGATCCCTCAGATGGAGAGGTAATCCAACATTAACAACTACTAGGGATTATTCTTGGTGAGCTGGCAATCAATTTCATCCTATGGGGAGGAAAGCACTAATGCTAACACGTGAAATTAACTACCTCACCAATAAACAAGTGATGGGACCATGGGATTTAAATGTGATTAATTCCCTCTCCCACTTAGTTATTTAAACAATATTTTGAGGGTTATAAAACTTGTGTTTGATTATCTTATAAATTCAAAACACAAACAGCAAGTGATTATCCAATTAACCATGTTCTCCTAGTTATAGACATAAGAACAAAAGGATAAACAATCAAGCAAGTATGCAACATAACCAATATAAACAAGATAAATAAAATCCCTGTTATTATGGTCAAAATTTTCCACGCAGATGAAGATCCCTGTTGCACCATGATTGCTACTTTGCTCGACGATTTGCCGCTTCGCATACGGGGGTCTGGGGGTTGGCCCCCAGCGGGGATTTTCCTTAGAATCGTGATCTGCAACGGATTCTCCTTAGAATCCTATTTGCAACGGATTCTGCTTAGAATCCTATCATGCAACATTCTGCTTAGAATCCTATCATGCAATGGATTCTCCTAGAATCCTATCATGCAACGGATTCTCCTTAGAATCCTATCTTCATCCGATTCTCCTTAGAATCATATCCTGCAACGTGCAGCAGGTCTTCTTCCTCCATAGAGCCGCACCAGATTACAAAAATCCTATGCCTCCATATAGGAGTTCACATGCTACGTATTTACAATCACAAAGCTCTCAAAAAACCGGAGCATACATGCTATGAAATATTACAATGATCCTACGCCTCCTTAAACCGAAGTTCACAAAACAGATCTAAGCAATATTAAATCAAAACACATACATTCATGTGACCATAATAACAGGATAGAAACCTGCAAAACAACGTTAGCAGCAAGCACGATCCATCCCACGCATGCATATTCCGATTAATGGAGAACATGGCCATATTATTCATATACAGTATCAGCCGTGGCTCTGATACCACTGTTGGGGAGCGCGGAATACCCCCAAGATCACGGCTATAGCGTATATGAGTAATACAAAAAAAACTTTTTCCATTCTAATCTATGAGTATAAGATCATACCTTCAGATTTGAACTTTGGAACACTTTGATTCGATTGCTCGACCTCAACCTTTTAGCCTTCCGCCGTATTCCCAAAAATACCTTCCTTCTCTCACAAGATGGTGGGATCTCTCGGCCGACCTAGGGTTTCTTGTTTTTCTTTTTCTCAAAAATGTTAACCCTAGCAACCAACTGAGAGGGTATTTATAGGGCTACAACAGGGACCAATAGGCAAATATGAAAAGGACTTCCCACGTAATTAAATCTCCCAATCCTACCCCGGGTTAGGATTCAATTACGTAAATTACAATTCATTCCACTAAAGAATTATAATTGTACTCCTAATCATATTCGAATTTATATTTTCGAGCCTTAATATTAAATACTTATTATCTCCCCACGTTAAGATTACAGATATCCACCAATTAAATTTAATACTGACAATATAATTTAATTGGCTGTTATTATCCTTGAGACTTATCCACTTAACTTATTTGATGTATCGGATTCAAAATCCACTTGCAAGATTTGATACAATCAAAACTTATAAGCTTTCTCAAAGGGATATCATCAATCCAAATTAACAGGACGTGGATTCCTTCAACTATTAATATTCACCATATATATAATGTTATTGCCCAACCCACTGAGTTTATTGACTCATATAGAATCTCACTCTATGTGTAATCAAAGCAATAATCACTACATACACGTGTCTAGAAATAGAATTCGGATTAAGAGCATAAGTAATCATAATATTCATGAGTTTTAAATTATTTTATAAAGTTAGTATAAAATAATTAACTCAATTGGGTCCTGTTCAATACACACAAAGTGTACTAGCACAAATAGTTAGAATAAACCATTCTCCGTAGTCAAGACAGACCTACTAAAAATTTGTGCTACAGTTCTACTGATGGTGTGTCCAATTCCATCTAAAACTGTGAACAATAAACTTGCATTCCAAAAGAACCGATGATCTAGTCTTCTGTGTGTAAGCCGTACTCTACACACTAGATCAAATACTCTTTGTACATACTAGACACATGCACATATATAGTAAATGGCACACATGGCTCAAAATGAATTCTCATTAAAATGTAAAGACATAACATAAAGCATATCTTTTAGTCTATATCTCTATCAACCTGATCCCAAGATCCACCCTCCCAAACCTTCCTCATTATAGGATGAACCCCACTAAGCATCAAGAACTACATAAACAAGTGGAAGAATTACTTAGGAAAGGATTCATTAGGGAGAGCTTAAGCCCTTGTGCAATTCCTATACTCTTAACCCCTAAGAAGAATGGTACCTAGAGAATGTGCGTGAATAGTAGGGCCATTAACAAAATCACTATCAAATATAGGTTCCCTATCCCCAGATTATATGACATGTTAGACATGATGGCGGGTGCCATCATCTTTTCCAAGATAGACCTTAAGAGTGGTTATCATCAGGTTAGAATTAGACTAGGGATGAGTGTAAGACTGCATTTAAGACTAGAGATGGTCTGTTTGAATGGGCCGTGATGCCTTTTGGGCTTTCAAACGCACCTAGTACATTCATGAGAATCATGACTCAGGTCCTGAAAGAGTATATGAAAAAATTCTTAGTGGTCTATTTTGATGATATATTAATTTATAGCAAGACCAAAGAGGACCATCTTAACCATCTCAGATTAATCTATTAGACCCTTAGAGAGAATATCCTTTATGCAAACCTTAAGAAGTGTGATTTCATGATGCATAGGGTTATCTTTCTAGGTTTTATGGTAACCCCAAAAGGTGTCTCAGTAGATCCTGAAAAGGTTAGGTCGATCATAGAGTGGCCAGTACCCATGAATGTCCATGATGTCCACAGCTTCCATGGCCTAGCAACCGTTTACAGGAGATTCATTACGAGATTTAGCACCATCGTTGCACCCATCACTGATTGTATTAGGAAGGGCAATTTTGAGTGGACTAAGTCAGCTAATAAGGCCTTCCTAGAGTTTAAGGATAGGATGACTCATGCACCCATACTTAGACTTCCAGACTTTTCTAAGGTGTTTGAGATTGTGTGCGATCCGTCAGGAGTAGGTATAGGTGGAGTGTTAAGCCAAGAAAATCATCCCAAAGCTTTCTTTAGTGAAAAACTAAATTAAGCTAAACTTAGATATTTTACCTATGATAAAGAATTCTATGCAGTAGTATAGGCCCTTAAGTATTGGAGACATTACTTATTGCCACAGGAGTTTGTTTTATTTTTTGATCATAAGGCACTCTGATTTTTGAACTCCTAAACGAAGCTTAATTCTAGGCATGGCAAATGGGTTGAATACATTCATGCATACACTTTTGTCCTGAAACACCATGCCGGAGTAGTAAAAAAGATAGCAGATGCCCTAAGTCGTAAGTCTTTGTTGTTAAGTACTGCTAGCACCAAAGTTATAGGATTCAACCGGATAAAAGATGAGTATGAACCTGCCCTGACTTTGGTAAAATTCATAAGACCCTTTGGTTAGGACTATTCAGTACCAGTGGAGATTATACCATCTAGGATGGTTACCTTTTTAGGGGCAATAGACTTTTATCCCTAGGATGTCACTTAGAGAGTTCCTAGTCTGAGAAACTCACGCTGGGGGATTAGCTGGTCATTTTGGAAGAGATAAGACTATCCTAGCGATAGAGGACCAATTTTACTGGCCAGAATTAATAAGGCTCGTTGCCCTGATAGTAGCCCGATGTCAAACTTGTGCTATTATAAAATAGCAGAAGCAGAACACCGGTCTATATACTCCTTTGCCAGTGCTTGATCATCCTTGGTAAGACCTTAATATGGACTTTATTCTAGGATTACCTAAGACTCAGAAGAAGCACGACTCCATCTTTAGTGGTCGATAGGTTCTCTAAGATGGCACACTTCATCTCTTATTCGCAAACCTTTGACGCATCAAGAGTAGCCCGACTTTTCTTAGACAGTGTGGTCAAAATCTCCATGGCCTACCCAAGACCATTGTTTCTGATAGGGATGTTAGGTTCACCAACTACTTTTGAAAAATGCTATGGCATATGTTAGGAACCAAACATAATTTTTTATAGCCTTTTACCCCCAAACGGATGGACAACTGAAGTGGTGAACCATAGTTTAGAAAACCTTCTTAGGTGCCTTGTAGGCAAACACCTAGGGACATGGGATTTATTGCAACCTCATGCAGAGTTCGCCTACAATAGCTCAGTGAATAGGTCTACGGGTAAGAGTCCATTTGAGATAGTCCATGGGTAGAAGCCTAATCGTTCACTTAATTTAATTCCTTTACTCCGCCACACATGAGTCTCAGAGTCCGCACAAGCATTTGCATAGTATATCAGAGACTTACATAAGGACATTAGCCATAAAATAAATCTAAGTAATAAAACTTATAAAAGACTGGCTAACTCCCAAAGAAGAGCCAAAGAGTTCAGTGTAGGGGATTCTGTCATGGTTAGGCTTAGGCCTGAACAATTTCCATCAGGGACTATTAAAAAACTTTATGCTCATGAAGCTAGCCCCTTTAAAGTGATAGAGAAGGTAGGATCCAATGCCTATGTGCTATATCTGCCCTCGAATTGGAGCATTAGTTCAACCTTCAATATTGCAGATCTAGTAGAGTATAAGGAACCGACAGCGATTCCTAGTGATTACTTTGGACCCAAGAGTGTCCACCACCAATTTTGCTTGAGTGAGGAGAGATCGAGCATATCCTAGATGATCAAGCCATTACGACCTAGAACCGTGGTTATCAACACCACCTGGTCCGATGGTAGGGTCGCCCCGAATCTGACGGTTCATGGATTACTCGAGAGGACTTGCAGTGCCTCAACCCAGACCTACTAGAAAAATACCAGAGCCAGAACGACCTATACTCGATGGAGTCGAGTTCTTCCCATCCTAGGAGAATTGGTGCGAGCACCAAGATCAGGTAGAGGATTCTTAACCCTTTGTGGATATCTGATTAGTTTTGATTCAAGTCTTGAGTTGAAAAATTAGGTTTAGTTTATTTTAATTTGAGTCACATCCAGTTCAGTTTATTTTAATTTGAATCTATATAGTTTAATTTATTTAATATGAGTTGTAGTAAGTTTATTTAGTTTACAAGGAGACACCAGTATGGGAGAAGAAGACAAGGCTACACATAGAAGTAGTGAAGGGACGCCCAAATGCATGCTGCCCAGATTTAAATTTTTAGTCCTGAATTGCAGCAGTGAAGGATGCCCATATTGCTGCCCAGTTCTTTTAAAAATTTTAACCCTAAATTCAACCCAAAGAAGCAAGTGAAGGACGCCCAATATGGCCACCCCAAATTACTAAATTTTAAATTTTCTTTCATATATTCAAATTCAAACGGCGCCACTTAATCCATATTTTAGAATGAAAGTGGGTGCCAATTTTGGAATTGTTTTGAATTTTCTTTCATAAAAAGGGCACCTCTTTTTATTTTCATATTTGTATTTATTTGCCCCAAGTCTCTTATCCTATAAAAGGGACCCTCTTCTATGAAAAAATATCAAACCTTTCAATCAATCAATATAATCAATCAGTTATTTTGAGTCATATTTTCTTTTGTGTTCTTGTGTTCTTGCTCCTATGCATGCCTGCATCCAAGCCTCCCAACCTTAAACCCTAGCCGCCTTCTTGCCATCCACCAGTGGATGCCCCAAACCCTAGCCACCCCTTGCATCCCTCCAAGCATCCGCCTAAGAGCCCTACCAGCCGCCTTGCCCTATCCAGGGGACGTCCAAGGACCCTCGGCCGCCTCCACCTCCTTCTCCACTTCTTCTTTATCTCTTTATCTTTATTCTGATTTTTTTCTTTTCTTATTAGCCATTGTATGGTGATCTTGCAGATCTCTCAATAACCATGAATCAAGGATTCAAGGTGATCGTTATGTAGGTCAGCGGATACTTGGCCGCATATTTGTGGGCTCGAGGCTTAGTCATGTAGGGCGCATCCATCAGGCGAAGCGACCCCTTCAGCACTTAGATCTTTCCCTCATGCCAGGTATACCCCGACTAATCTACTAGTAACTTTATTGAAGGAGAGCAAACCCTACCGAAGCTTCTTAACCTCGGTGGTATTTCTTCTTATTTTTCTGTGGAACTGTTTCGCGTGCGGAGTTACTATGAGTTTTTCTGAATCCCTCTTAGGCTATTACTTTGGAAGACTAATCAACTGCAATCATTAATCATATAAAATTTACCTGCATACGAATCGATCCTGCATCAAGTCTGCCCGTTTAGCTGATGCCAGTGTGGCCGAAAGGGAGGCAACAGCTCGAGCGATGGAAGAGAGGGCCATCGCTGCCGAGGAGAGGGCCATCGCTGCTGAGGAGAGGGTGGCCAACACGGTGGATGACTTTCGAAGGTCTGCAGCCTTTGAGGATGAGCTGGCCGAGGCTTTCACTAGCGCCTACCACCTCGGTTTCCAGGATGGCAAGGAGAAGGTTGGCCGAGTTCTCGGCCTCACGGGATAAAAAACATTGAGCTGGATGAGGTGTCGGAAGGGTCAGCTACGCCACCAGGACCAGTCGACGATGGGTCAGTGCCGACCGAGGCCTAAACATCTTGTACTTTTTCTTTTTTATTTTTTTTTCTTGTACTAAAGTTTGACTTGAGTCGGCATTTTGTGAACCTTTCGACCAATAATGAAAAGTAAGATATTTCATTAAGTGTCGATCTTTAGGTCTTTTTTGGGTACCTAGCTTTGCTAGCTCATTATTCCTTGTGAGGTTGAGTGAGCCCAAAGTAACGGCTCGGCCTATGGCTGAAGTAGACTTCAAGGCGAGCGTTGGGGCCGACCAAGAAGCTGGGCTTTGTTCTGGTGCAGGTGTCAGTTTCCCGAGGCTAAGTTGACTCTGGATCTTGGCATCAATCTAGGTCAGGCTTTGGTGCCAAGCTGGCCTCGAGCTTTAAGTGCCGATCAGGGTCGGGCTTTGGTGCCGAGTTGGCCTTGGGCTTTAAGTACCGATCGAGGTTGGGCTTTGGTGCCGAGCTAGCCTCGGGCTTTAAGTGTCAAACAGGGTCAGACTTTGGTGCCGAGCTAGCCTCGAGCTTTAAGTGGCAACTGGGGTTGGATTTTGGTGCCGAGCTAGCCTCGGGCTTTAAGTGTCGAATGGGGTCAGGCTTTGGTGCCGAGCTGGCCTCGGACTTTAAGTGCCGACCGGGGTTAGGCTTTGGCTAAAAGGATGAGATACTTGAATACATCTTTGTTAATCGAAGGGAGATGAGATATTCAAGGCTATCTTTATTTCAATAAGCTAAAAGGATGAGGTACTTAAACCTAAGATTAGCTGGTTGCAAACATCATCGTGGGAGTGGAGTTCCATCGAGTCCTTTGATTCGGTATGCTCCGCGATGTAGTCTCCGTGATCCGGTAGGGTCCCTCCCAGTTGGGAGATAGCTTGCCTCCTTCCATCGGTTTCGAGACCTCGACTCATCTAAGGACCAAGTCCCCCGGGAGGAATACCTTGGAGGGAACACGAGCATTGTAGTACTTGATGGCCCTCTGGCGATAAGCTGCCATTCTGAGTCGTGCCTTGTTACGTACCTCCTCGACAAGATCAAGGTTGGCCCGCAGTCAGCTTGGGTTGTCCTCCTCGTCATACGACTCCATCCAAGGACTTGGGATTCCAACCTTCACGAGGATGATAGCCTCAGAGGCGAACACGAGACAAAAGGGGGTCTCTCCAATGGGAGTGCGGGGTGTCGTGTGATAGGCTCATAGCACGTTGGCGAGCTCTTCCACCCACCTTTCCTTGAAGTCATCCAGTCATGTTCTGAGCCTCTAAAGGATGGTACGGTTTGTTACCTCGGCCGCTCCATTTATTTGTGGATGACCGACCAAGGTAATCCGTTGGCAAATGCCCAACTCAGCACAGAATTCTCTAAAGGGGGCATTGTCAAACTGTCGACCATTATCGGTAATGAGGGTGTGGGATAACCCAAACTGGTAGATAATGGACTTCCAGAAGAAAGACCTCACCTTGCTCTTAGTGATCTTTGCTAGTGCCTCGGCCTCCATCCACTTGGTGAAATGGTTGATGGCGATGAGTAGAAATCTTCGCTGGCCGAAGGCCGAGGGGAATGGTCCTAGGATGTCTATTCCCTATTGGGTGAAGGGCCATGGGACCGACAAAGAGCTTAGCTAGGAGGTCGGCCATCGCTGGATGTTGGCGTGTCGCTGACATCTATTGCACCTTTGGACCAGCTCAGTGGCATCCTCCTTCATTGTGGGCTAGTAGTACCTTTGGCGCAGAGCCTTGTACGCCAGCAATGCTCTGCATCCCAATGGTTCCCGCAGATGCTCTCGTAGATCTCACGAAGGATGTAGTCAGCGTCCGCATGGCCAACACATTTAAGAAGTGGATAAGAGAAGGACCTTCAGAATAGCCGCCCGTCTAATATCAAAAACTTGGGGGCTTACCGCCTAAGCAATTTGGCCTCCGCAAGGTCCTCGGGGAGAGTGCCATCGGTGAGGTACTAGATATAAGCCTCTTCCCATGCGAGCTCTTGGTCGATCGGTAGGACCTCCTCCACGGCGTTGATGTTTGGGGTCTCCAAGTGCACCATATATGTCCTCCCTAGGGCCCCGTCGGCTGAGGTGGCTAGATGGGATAGCACATCGGCTCTGGCCTTCTCACCCCTAGGGATAGCTGACATTGAAGCGAGTGAAAAGTGAGGCTTGTGATTGGACCTTACTCAGGGACATGGTTGTGTCCCGAGCTTCATACTCCCCAGCGATCTGGCCGGAGATGAGTTGGGAGTCAGTGAAGGCTTTGAGGTACTCTGCTTTGAGCTCCTGAGCAAGTCTTATTTCGGCTAGCGGTGCCTTGTACTTAGCTTGGTTGTTGGTAGCGGGGAAGAGGAACCGAAGGGCATCATACTCCACCATCGTTCCCTCGGGACTAGTGAGTATGAGGCCCACTCCACTTCGATGGGAGTTCGATGCACCATCTACATGAAGGTTCCATTCCTCCTCCATCGCCTCGAAAGGGGTGGCCGATGGCGCCAAGTTGAGAGCTCTTCCGGCTGCACCTTGGCCTAGATGCACTAGATTAGAATGTCTGCCAAGACTTGGGACTTCATGGTCGATCTTGTATATGTGTATGTAGTACATATATACGTAGGTGTATATATATATATATATGTACACATATATGTATACATATACGTAGGTGTATATATATATATATGTACACATATATATGTATACATATATATACATATATGTATACATATATGTATACATATATATATGTATACATATATGTATACATATATATATGTATACATATATATATATGTATATATATGTACACATATATATACATATATATATGTACACATATATGTATACATATACGTAGGTGTATATATATATATATGTACACATATATATGTATACATATATGTATATATATATATATGTATACATATATATATATATATATGTATATATATATATATATATATATATATATATATATGTATACATATATATATATATATATATATATATATATATATATATATATATATATATATATATATACATATATATATATATATATATATATACACGTACGTGTATATATATATATATATATATATATATATATACATATAGACCAAAAGAGGAAGAAGGGGCAGGAAGGCATTGAAGACCCTCACGTAGAACGACGTCAACATTTCAGCCAGGAAGATCTCCTCCTCCCCAATTCCCCCGCTCGCTGAATCCGAGAAGGAGACCCGGGATGGCCTTGCCTCGACTACCCTCTCGCCTCAGAAGGGCAAGGGCAAGAATATCATCCCCAGGTCTAAAGCTTCGGCCACGACTAAGAAAGACTTGGCTGATGAGTTACTAGAATTGCAAGGGAAGCTCGAACGGCTGCAGCTCAAGATGGAGAAGAGCGACGAACTTCTAAGGGAACAGGATGAAACGCTGAAGCTGAAAAAAGAAGAGATCGAGAACCGGGGCAAGGAGCAAGAGCGGCTTCAGAAGGAACTCAAGAAGCTCCAGAAGTTGATGGTACGTTTGCGTAAACCTGAGTCTGAGTTCCCTTGTTTTCAGTTTCAGGATTTGATCTTTATGCATGGATTTCTTGTTTTCTCGATAATCTAGTTTTACCATTCTAATTTTTTCGTTTTGGGTTTGAAAATTCAATCTCTATGGTTTCTTGTTCTTGGTTATCGGCAGAACATTCCTCTTATCATGGCCCTAAAGGAGAAAGAGCAAGAAAAGAAAGAAAATAAGAAGAACAAGAAGAAGAAGGACAAGGACTGCGTGGAGAAAAAGAAGCCGCGTCCGGCGTATGTGCTTTGGTGCAAAGATCAATGGAACGAGGTTAGTGTTGCCAATTGTAGATCTTTTCTGGTTTGAGGTCAGAAATTTGCACGAATCTTATATTAGTTTTTTCAAATTTAGTTTAAGAAAGAGAACCCAGATGCTGATTTCAAGGAAATCTCCAATACTCTGGGGACCAAATGGAAGACCTTGAGCGCCGAAGGGAAGAAGCCATACGAAGAGAGAAGGAAGCCTACTTGCAGATTGTTGGGCAGGAGAAGCGGCAGAACGAAGCAATGAAGCTTCTAGAAGAAGAGCAGATGCAGAAGACCGCAATGGAGTTGCTGGAGCAGTACCTGCAATTCAAACAGGTCTAATTCCATTAAAATATTATTCAAATCTGTCCTTCTCGTGTGGATTTCGGTCGTTGAAATCTTTTTTTCATATTATATTCAAGAATCTTATGTTTGCACTTATTTAGCAGGAAGCTAACAAAGAGGGCAAGAAAATGAAGGGCAGCCCTTTTATGTTCCTCTCCTGCAATTCATGATCCTTATTTTCTGTCATGTAACTGATTTGTTTATCCTTTTGTTCACGAAAGAGAAGGATCCTTTGAAGCCAAAGCATCCCATGTCAGCTTTCTTACTGTTCTCCCAGGAACGGCGTGCAGCACTGCTCCAAGAGAACAAGAATGTCCGTGAGGTAATAAACGTCAATGCCATATCCATAATTCTTGGTAGCAGATTGCTAAGATAGCAGGAGAGGAATGGAAGAACATGACAAAGGAACACAAAGCACCCTATGAAGAGGTCTAAACCAACGTTTCTTTTCCTCCGTACAATTTGCTGAGACAAAGATTCTAGTTTTGTTTTTGTACTAAAATCTGCGTGTTGGTCTTGCAGATCGCCAAGCAAAAGTAGGAAGAATATAATCAACAAATGGAGCTCTATAAGCAGAAGAAGCTTAAGGTAAGAAAACAAGCATCATGCCATGCTTGGATTAGATGGATTTCTAAACTGAATGAAAATAACCGTAGAGAAGTTGAAAGCTGTGACCTTAGAGAAGGAAGAAGAAGAGCAGAAGAAATTTCTGAAACAGGAAGCTCTGCAGTTGCTTAAGAACAAGTAGAAAATAGAGAACAAAATTGTTGCCGCCAAATCGCGTTCCTCGAACGTCAAGGTAACGGAGAGCCTCCTCCTCAATGGAGTTTCTGCAAAAAAAATCTCCGGGGATCGGTTTCACCAGTAAGCGACTCGGAAACAGTGAAGAAAGAGCTAATAAAAAATAGCTAAAGAGCTTGAGTTCAGATCCCCCACCCTGAGCAAGGGGTTTTTATACCTGCTTGGGAGTCCCTCTTGCCCCTTCTGAAAGGTTGCTGGGTCGAAGACGCTGCCGTTGACGGAGGACAGATGGCAAGACTAGTGGGGACAGGCTACAACCATTTTTGAGATTGTCAGAGATACTCTGCCAGATGCAGCGTCGCAGGTGGTTGGTAGGCCTGGTCGTGTCAGACGGGTATTGCAATCGGTAGTGGCCATGTAGGGTTGCAGGAGATTGATGGGCCACGTGATAGTTGTAGGAGATGTCGGCGCGTCGGGTCTCCGGGCACCGAGGCCATGGCCGAGACTGAGGATGAGGTCGGGACCGAGGTCGGGGCCAAGGCTGGGGCTGAGGCCGAGACCGAGCTTCGTCCTCAGTCTCGGCCTCGACCTCGGTCCTAGCCTTGTCCTCAGTCTCGGCCGGGGCCGAGGCCGGGATCGAGGTCAGGACCGAGGCCGAGGTTGAGGTCGGGACCGAGGCCGAGGCTGAGGCCGAGGAGAACTCTTAGTCTCACCAGTCCTGGCTTTTGTTGAAGACGACGGGCACCTCGCCTATTACCAATGGAGCGTGATCAGCTATACCAGATGCCTTCCTGCCCCTTGGATGGTGTGGGTGTGCTTCCCTCCCAGTCGAAGGGGTGCCATATCGCTCGGTGGCTAATCCCGATACATCATTGATCGCTGAGTGGTACACGTGTCCCCAAAGGTGATAGCTCTTTAATGCTCGATGCACGGGGTATCACAACGCCATCACCTCGCTTGCTCCCATCGCCTAACACGAAGGGTTACCCTTTGGACTCTGTAAAAAGGTGATCATTATCATTGAACCGATGTCATCAGTGTCCTATCGTTGGTTGAGGATCTCATCCTTCGCAAGTCGGGCGGTTGTCGGGACGACCCCTCCAATGGAAGGCATGCGCGTGGCTGGTCCAGTCTGATGGGACATTTTGAAAAAAGGGGTAAAAGGAGGATCGCCTTTAGCCCAGCTCCTCGCGCTTCCGAAGTTCTTCTTCCCTCCCATGCCTGGGTCTTCTTCTGCTTTCGCCTGAGCCTTCTTCTATTTCCTCCGACCTTCGTTGTCCCTCTTCTTCCCAGGTCAATCTTCCCGACTTTCTTTACTCCCTTCCATGGCTTCCTCACCTAACTTGTGGTCCTTCGCCCCTACTTCTGGTGACAATTTCTACCCTTCACAATTGCAACATTCTTCGACTCCCTTTCTCCCCTGGTCCTCCTCCAATTCAACCGAGGACCAGGTTCCCCTATCATAGCGGAAAGTCGCCGAACGGGCCCCCGTCAGGGTTCATCCGACTGCCGCTGGTCCCCCCTAGGGCTAGAGGTAGACCTCCACCGTAACTGGCCAAGACTTAGCTACGAGGAGGATGTAGTCAGCGTCCACAGGGCCAACACATTTAAGAAGTAGATAAGAGAAGGACCTTTTCGGAATAGCCATCCGTTTAACATCAAGAACTTGAGGGCTCGCCGCTTGAGCAATTTGGCCTCCACAAGGTCCTCGAGGAGAGTGCCATCGGTTAGGTATTGGACATAAGCCTTTGTCCACTCGGGCTCTTGGTCGATTGGCAAGACCTCCTCCATGGCATCGATGCTCGGGGTCTTCAAGTGCTCCACATATGTCCTCCCTAGGGCCCCGTCGATCGAGGTGGCTAGACGGGATAGTGTATCGGCTTTGGCATTCTCATCCCTGGGGATATAACTGATGCTGAAGCGAGTGAAAAGTGAGGCTTGTGATCGGACCTTACGTAGATAACGAAACATGGTGGTGTTCCGAGCTTTGTACTCTCCAGCGATCTGGTTGGAGATGAGTTGGGAGTCAGTGAAGGCTCTGAGGTACGCTTTGAGCTCCCAAGCAAGTCTCATTCTGATCGGTATTGCCTCATACTCAGCTTGGTTGGTGGTAGCGGAGAAGAGGAACCGAAGGGCATACTCCACCACCATCCCCTCAAACTAGCGAGCATGAGGCATGCTCCACTTTCTTGGGAGTTCGATGCACCGTCTACATGGAGGATCCATTCCTTTTCCATCGTCTCAAAAGGGGTGGCCGATGGTGCCACGCTGAGCTCTTTCGGCTGCTCCTCGGCCTAGGTTACCCGATCAGAAAGTCCACCAAAACTTAGGACTTCATGGTCGATTTTGGTCAGAATGACAGGTTAAATTCTCTCGGCTTGTCTGCCCAGTTTGCCAACCGATCGAAGGTGTCGAGATGAGATAGGATTGCCTTTAGCGGCTGATCCATGAGCACCACAATCAGGTGGGCTTGGAAGAAGTAGGGCTTGAGACGTTAAGCGAAGATAACGTAAAAATATTTTTTTTGGTCTTGGAATACCTGGTCTTCACATCGTGAAGCACTTTGCTCGTGTAGTAGATTGGTCTCTGTGTCCCATCGGAGTCCACACGGATAAGGACCGAGCTGACAACCTCTTGGGAGGCGGCAAGGTATAGAAAAAGGTCTTCTCCCTCCATCAACTTTACAGTAATGGTGGGGTCGACATAAACTCCTTCAGCCCTTCGAAAACCTTTTGGCACTCCTCCGTCCAATCAAAGCCGTTCATCTTCCGCAATGCCCTGAAGAAAGGAAGGCACCGCTCGGCCGACCTTGATAAGAATCGATTTAAGGCTGCCACCCTCTCGGTCAGGCATTGTACCTCATTCTTACTTGGAGGTCTCTTAGATGGCACATATCTTATCTGGGTTCATCTCGATTCCTCGTTGGGTCATCAAGAAACCCAGGAACTTACCTGTCATGACCCCAAAGGCACACTTGCGGGGGTTTAGTCTCATTTGGTATTGGTGAAGGTAATCAAAGGTTTTCACCAGGTCAGCAATGTGGTCATCGGTGTGAATACTTTTAGTCAGCATATCATTCACGTATACCTTCATGTTGCGCCTGATCTGTGGTCATCGAAGACCTTGTTCATCAGCCTTTGGTATGTAGCTTCTGCATTCTTTAGTCCAAAAGGTATTACCTTGTAGCAGTAGATGCCCTTCTCGATACAAAGAAAGTGGCCTCCTTATCCGCCGGATCCATCTTGATCTGGTTATACCCCAAGAAGGCATCCATGAAGCTGAGGGTCTCATTGCCCAACGTGGTGTCCACCAACTGATCGATCCTGGATAGTGAAAAGCTGTTCTTAAGGCATGCCTTGTTGAGGTCGGTGAAGTTCATGCACATCCTTCAGTTCCCATTAACCTCGCTAGCCAGTCTAGATAATGCACCTTCCGAATGTGGCCGGTGGCAATCAGCTTGCTGTGACCCCCTCATTGATGGCCTTTTGCCGCTCAGGGCCAAAGCTCCTCTTCTTCTATCAGATTGGCCGACACTGCAGATTGATGCTGAGTTTGTGAATGATCACCTCTGGTGGTATACCCGGCATATTGGATGCCAACCAAGCGAAGACATCTGAGTTGGCTCAAAGGAAAGTGAGGAGTCAGTCTCTTGCCTTCTCAGGGAGAAGTGCCCCAACTTAGACCATCCTCGCCGGATCCTCCCCCAATGGAAATGCCAGTAGGTGTTCGGCAGGCTCTCCCCTCCTTTCGGCCTTCCTGGTGTCCAACGACTTCGACACTAGGGGAGTGACTATGGTCTGCGGACTAGGGGCAGTATGGAAACAGAATGGCATCGGACTCCTCTCTTCGCACATTTTCTCGATCCTCGCATTGGTAGGGAACTTGACCAGTAGTTGCTTGGTGGAGATGATGGCATCCAAGAGATTCAGGCTGGGCCATCCGAGGATAGCATTATAGGCTAGGGGGACTCGGACGATTAGGAACTTAATGAGGACTGTGCCTTGGCACGGCAATGTTCCAGCCATGACTGGAAGGGTAATCTCTTCCTCCACCTTCACAGAGTTCCCAGTAAAGCCCATTAGGGGCATGGTCATGGACCAAAGAGAATCAATAGACAAGCTTTTTGAACAAAAGCATCATAACTAAGGACATTGACCGAGCTCCCACTATCAACTAGAATTCTTTTTACAGGATGCTTCGCGATCATCATAGACACGATAACGTTGTTATCATTAGGATTATCCACCCCCTCTAGGTCTCCTTTTGAGAAAGGGATTACAATATCTATCCTCTCAACCCATCGTGGCCTCTTGGCCGTGCCGCCCGTCCCCCAAGAAATTATGGCCATCGTCTTTTCAGTCGGAGCATTGTCAATGCCGACCTAGGTAGGTGAGGGCATCGACAGGCCTGGCGATGCCGGGTTTCCCCTCTGGATGACTTGCTGAGGTATCCCTACTGGATGAGGTCCTCAATCACCTTCTTCAGCTAGCGGTAGTCTTCTGTGTCGTGGTCATGATCACGGTGGAAGTGGCAGTAAAGGTTCCCTCTAGGTCTCCTTCCGAGAAAGGGATTACAATATCTACCCTCTCAACCCATCGTGGCCTCTTGGCCGCGCTGCTCGTCCCCCAAGAAATCATGGCCATCATCTTTTCGGTCAGAGCATTGTAAATGCTGACCTGGGTAGGTAAGGGCATCGATAGGCCTAGCACTGCCGGGTTCCCCCTCTGGATGACTTGCTGAGGTATCCCTACTGGATGAGTCTTAATCACCTTCTTCAGCTGGCGGTAGTCTTCTGTGTCGTGGTCATGATCATGGTGGAAGCAATAGTAAATGTTCTTCTTGCGGGGGGCTTCGGGCTTTAGAGGAGTGGGGCATTAGGATGTAGGATATCAGGGCGAGTAGGAAGGTGAAGGGCCCCTCTCTGGGGCGAGGGCCCGCGGTTGATTATCCAGCCGACAGGGTGGCTTGGGCCTCCTAGGATGAGGCTTGTCAGGCTTTGGACGGGTTTGCCTCTTACTGGACCCTCCATCGGCTTTCCTCCATGAGGAGTCTGCCTCGTAAGCACGGATGTACTTCTGCGTTTGGCTTAGAAATTCAGTATAGGAGCTCGGGGGCTTCTTGTCGATAGAGTAGGCAAAATGGGAAGGACGGTGTTCTCGCTTCAAGGCCAAAGTGGTCATAGAGTCATCGAGGTTGTAGACCTCAGAATAGCTTCCTTGAACCGAGTGATGAAGTCCCTTAGTGACTCGCTACTCTTCTACTGGATAGAGAATAGGCTGTCGGCCACCCATGGGATCTTTCAGCATGCATCAAAATATGCCAGGAAGGCCCTTTCCAGCTGCCGAAAGGAGTTGATGCTCTGGGATGGTAATCAGGAATACCATGCTCGAGTGGCCTTCCGAAGGGTGGTTAGAAAGGTGATACAGAGGGAGTCGGTCGCTCCTTGACTTGCATAAGGATCTTGTAGCTCTTTAGATGGGTCCAGAGGGTTTGTGGTGCCATTGTATGGGTCCAGTTGCGAGAGGCGATATCGAGTCGATATTGGTTCCTGCATAATGCGATGAGACAGCGAAGGATGAATGTCGTAGTCCATGTCAGGAGACTGGTGATCTTGTGGCTGAGCTCTTTTAGCCATTAGTTGTACTCCTCTAGCTGTCACTCGGTCCGATGAGCGATCCGACCATCAAAGGATTCCTCCCGAGAAGATCCTAAGGATGGGGAGGGGCGGTGCCGATGGTGATGTGCCTGCTCAGTTTTCCTCCCATGCCACCATTTTAAGGAGTCATCAGAGTGGCGGAAGGGGGACTAAAGCCTCTTAAAGGCCTCCTGATGATAATACCAGGACGAGGTGCGGTGGCGGTGAGCCTCTCTTTAGGAAGATCTCCTACGAGTCGACTGCTGACTAGGCTGGTCTACCTCAGAATCTAACGAAGGTGGCATTGGATGTTGCTGTGTGGCCGCATGTTGCTGTTGTAGCTGGTAAACCACCATCACAAGTGATTGGACTTGTAAGGCAAGGGAAGTGATTTGATCGTTCTGGGGTGGCAGCAAAGGAGCCGAGAGGTTGGCCAGGAGAGTAGGGAGACCGGTCTCCCGCTACTTTGGTTCTCGGCTGTGCCCCCCAGTGTGGCTGGTGGAGATATCCTGAGTGCGTGTTACTGGTTCCTTACTTGGTGGGGAGGTAGAGATCTGCTACTGACTTTCGCAGGTATTTTAATTCTCCTAATCTCTCCCTACCTGGTGCGCCAATCTGTTGCCACCAAATTGCATTTCTCAAACGTCAGGGTAACCAAAGAGCCTCCTCCTCAATGGAGTTCCTGCAAGAAAATCCTCGTGAACTGATTTCATCGGTGGGGACCCTTCGACTCAAGTAAGCAACTCAGGAACAATGAAGAAAGAGCTAATGAAAAATAGCTAAAGAACTTGAGTTCATATTCTCCCATCCTAAGCGAGGGGTTTCTATACCTGCTCGGGGTCCATCTTACCCCTTCTAGAAGGTTGCTGGGTTAGAGATGCCATCTTGGTAGAGGACAGATGGCAGGGCTAGTAGATGCCAGGGCTAGTGGGGGATAGGCCACAACCATTTTTGAGGTTGTCAGAGGTACTGGTATGCCATCTCTCTATCATATGTGGCATCACAGGTGGTTGGTGGGTATGGTCGTGTCAAGTGGGTATTGCAACCGATAGTGGCCATGCAGGGTCACAGAAGATTGGTGGGCCACGTGGTAGGTTGCAGGAGATGTGGACCATGTGGTAGTTGCAGGCATCTATCAGGCTACGTGGGGTCCTCAGACGCCGAGGCCAGGGCCAAGACCAAGGTCGGGGTCGGGGCCGAGACCGAGGTCGGGGTCGGGGCCGGGGTCGAGGTCGAGACTGAGGTCGGGACTGAGGCCGAGGCCGAGGTCGAGGTCGAGATTGGGACCGAGGCTGAGTCCGAGGCCGGGGCCGAGACCGAGGTTGGGGTTGGGGCCGAGGTCGAGATTGGGACCGAGGCCGAGGCTGAGGTTGAGGCCGAGGCCGAGGGCTGAAGTTGGGACCGAGGCTGAGGCCGAGGTCAAGGTCGGGGCCAAGGCCGGGACTGGGGCCAAGGTCGAGGCTGAGGCCGAGGTCGAGGTCAGGGCCGAGGCTTAGACCGAGGCCGAGGTCAGGACCGAGGTCGAGACCGAGGCCGGGATCGAGATCGGGACCGGGGCCGGGATTGAGGTCGGGACCGAGGCTGAGGTCGAGGTTGAGGCCGAGGAACTTGTTACTTAGTCTTAGCGGTTCTGGCTTTTGTTGAAGATGGCGGGCACCTCCATTAGCCAGCCTATTACCAACGGAGCATGATTAGCCACACCAGATGCCCTCCCGCCCCATGGATAGTGTGGGTGTGCTTTCTGCCCAGTCGAAGGGGTGCCATGTCGTTCGGTGGTTGATCCCGATACATCATTGATTGCTGAGTGGTACACGTGTCCATAGAGGTGATAGCTTTTTAATGCTGGATGCACGGGGTATCGCAATGCCATCACCTCACTTGCTCCCACCGCTTAACCCAAAGGGAATCCTCCTCGGGATAGGAAAACCCTTCGAACTCTGTAAAAAGGTGATCGTCATCATTGAATCGACGTCATCAGTGTCCTGCCGTTGGTTAAGGATCTCGTGTTTCGCGCGTTGGGCGGTTGCCAGGATAACCCCTCCAATGGAAGGCGTGTGCGCATGGCTGGTCCAATCTGATGGAACATTTTGAAAAAAGGGGTAAAAGGAGGATCGCCTTTAGCCCAGCTCCTCGCACTTCCGAAGTGCCTGGGTCTTCTTCCACTTCTGCTTCCTTCGGCCTTCGTTGTCCCTCTTCCTTTCAGGTCAATCTTCCCGACTTTCTTTACTCCCTTCCATGGCTTTCTTACCTGACTCGTGTCCTCCGCCCCTCCTTCTGGTGACCATTTCTCCCCTTCACAATTGCGACCTTCTCCGACTCTCTCTATCCCCTGGTCCTCCTTCGATTCAACCGAGGATCGAGTTATCCTATCACAACGACAGGTTGTCGGATGGGCCCCCATCAGGGGTCGTTTGGTCGCCGCTGGTCCTCCCCAAGGGCTAGAGGGGAGTCCCCTGAAGGGTCTACCTCCATCGTAACTGGCCAAGACTTAGCGAACCTTAGGGCCTAGTATAGGATCCCGACAGTGTTCGATTATTCGTTCCTAGTTCCGATGATAGGGTAACCTCCTCCCGACCTGGGAGGGTTTCCCTATACGAGGCATTCCTCAAGGTGGGCCTACGGTTGCCTCTCCATCCGTTCGTAGCCAATCTTCTTGATAGGTATGCCCTAGTGCCCGCGCAGTTGCTGCCCTAAGGGAGTCTTGTAATTTTGTTTGATCTAGTGTTGATGAGCAGCGTTTTCATGGATATATCTGTAATTAAATGTAAGCTTGTAATAATCTGCCAGTGGTCTGTTCTGTTGACTCAATGTTCTGACACTCTTTAGGAGTTAAAAGGAAACTTCTTCTAGTGCATGGATGTAGATTTGCATTTTGGTTCAATTTTTACTGATCTGCATTCGTTCCCTCTTTTCCTATATGATCTTCCTTGCAGAATTCATTACCATCTTCGGTAGATCACAGGGGTTACATGGGCCTGGGTTCATCATTTTAGCATCAAACTTGTTAATTGTGCAAGGATTTGCATGGAGATTCTTAAGGTGACTCTGATGAAATAAGCAAAGAAAAGTATAAATTGTTTTAATTCAAGAATTTCTTTGGATGTTCTCATTGCCATTCATTAGGAGGTCTAAGATCCTTATTTTCATTTTTTCGAGAAGTTAGGGATCCCTGTCTCATGAAATATTATTAACAGTAAGATAAATTGTGATTTCATAGAGGTATGAGGTGATTAAATGGAGAGTAAGTGATGGTGAAAGAGATGAAGGTGAAAGATGATAGATGGTGGAATGGGTGTTTTATAAATTAGAGAGTACTGGCTGAACATGATGAAACTAATGTTTTGAGTGTTCGCGTTTGCTTCAAAAAAAAAAAAAAAATTTGATGTCTCGTAGTAATCTGGATGATAATGCTTCCAAGTTGAATAGCTGTTGCGTTCCATCCATAAGCTCCAACTGATTAATCCCGCCATGCAACCCCATGCAAGAAGTAGATGTCTTCCTCCAAGAAACCCGCCTGTCTTTTTATGTATCTCGTGGTGAGGGTGGTGAAAGGGTTCCAAATGGTGGAGCAAGGGCACATAGGCAGTAAATGATTAATGTTCTTCGCCGTACAGCATAAAGGTCAGCGTTCGGGTCTTTATTATTATTATTATTATTATTATTATTATTATTATTATTATTATTATTATTCCTGAAAGGCCAGCTAGCAGAAGTCTTTCAACTCTCTGGGATGGGTATTTTCCACAGATTCTCGGTCAATTCTGAGATAATTCCTCCAAAAATCTATAGCAGTTCTCGACAGTAAAAGTGTTGAGCAAGCTCCATTTCCAAACAACACCTTCCTCCTCGTTGTTGAGGTAACTATTATTTATCTTACTGCGAAGGATGTTATATTAAATAATGCTGGCTGTGCAGGGACCTTCCGAAGTTTTCAATCCAATTCAATTCAATTTCTTTGATCTCCTCAAATTGCCATTTGCAACCTTAGCAAATAGCACCAAAAATTTGTAAAATAAAGAAAGCTGTCTCATCAAAGAAAATACGAGATTATCCACTAGGAGCTTAGATTAGGTAAGAACCTTATCTGAAAGTAAGGTACAATCTTTAAATTATCTTATAAGCTCAAACTAAATCGTTGCATTTAGAAAAGGAAAACAGAATTTGACAAAAAAAAAAAAAGAAGGGAAGGCCAATACCAGCCCATTAGCCTCGTGTATGGTGACTTGATATTGATGCTACCAAGTCACTTGTGATGAGCACCGGGTGTGCTAAGATCTCCGGGGCCTTCGAATAGGTGGAAAGGTTGCCTTCTTCCTCCAAAAACCTGCAAGAAGTCCGGGCTGGTGGTTCCGGCGAGGACCCTCCGACGCTCAAGTCAATGAGCTTGTAGAACAGGAATGTGTTGTGTGAGTCTTTTTTTTAGAGAAAAGAGGATCCTCCACCCTGAGCTTGGGGTCTTCCTTTTATACCTCGTTCCGTTGGAACCGTCGAATCTTTCTTGTTAGGATGAGCTCCGCGAATGGCAGGTGGGTGAGCCGTTGTGAATGGACGCCGTGTATGTCGGCAACTGCGGGGCGTGTTAGCATTTGCCCGTGATTTCGACGAGCGGGATATGCGGTAGTGGATGCCTCGAATCCTAGGGTCCGATATCCAAGGTTAGCTTTACTACGCAAGGAAAGCACACAATACAAGGCACCAAGTTAAAGCCGAAGCCGAAGCCGGATACCGGAGCTGGAGGCCGGAGCCGGAGCCAGAGGCCGGAGCCGAAGCTGGAATCAGAGGCCAAAGCTGGAGGCCGGAGCTAGAGGCAGGAGTCAGAGGCCAGAGCTAGAACCAGAGGTCAAAGCTGGAGGCCGGAGCTGGAGGCCAGAGCCAGAGCCATAGGTCGAAGATGGAGGCCGGAGCCGGAGGCCGGAGCCAGAGCCAGAGGTCGAAGCTGGAGGCCGGAGCTGAAACCAGAAGCCAAAGCTGGAGGCCGGAGCTGGAGGTCGAAGCCAGAGCCAGAGGCCGGAGCCAGAGCCAGAGGCCGAAACTGGAGGCCGGAGCCGGAACTAGAGGTCGGAGCCGAAGGCCAGAGCTGGAACCAGAGGCCAAAGTTGGAGGCCGGAGCTGGAGGCCGAAGCTGGAGGCCGAAGCCAGAGCCAGAGGCCAGGGCCGAAGGGGCCGAGGCGAGAGTGCCGACATCCCAAAAATGAGTTATCACATCATTTATTTCGGGAATTGCGCATGGCGTTATGATGCCGCCCAGAGGAGGTGATCAGCCATATCAGATGCCCCCCACCCCTGAGATGGGTGGGCGTACAGTTGCCAGCCAAAGGGGTGTTAATATCCACCAGGTGGCTGATCTCCGTGTCATTATTTTGTCTGTTCAGGCTGTTGGGATTGGGGAAGATTTTTCTTGGGCGTGGAGTTGTAAAAAGGTGAGCGTCATCATTGCGGTAATGTCACGGCCACCTCTTTATTGGTGGTGTTTTTCGTGTTTCTCGCACCGAGCAGCTGCCGAAGCGGTTTCCAGTAGAAAGCAGACACATGGCCAGATCGGACAACCGCGGGATGATTTGAAATGGGGTTATAAAAGAAAAAGATTGTCCTTATCCTCCAATCTTCACCTCTTCTTGCGTTACAACTTCCTACCTTGAATCCGCAAGCGCCCGTTCATCTCTTGTTTCCGTTCCCCCCCGTGCTCTTTCTCCTTCAATCCCAGTTCGAGCTTTTCAGGTTAGTTCCCATGGCTTCTTCACCTTCTTGCTCTATTTCTGATTTTGGGGATCGTTCCCCTGTTCCTTCCCAACCTTCTACTTCCTCATCGATATAATGGACCACCTCATCTTCTGACCACGTTTCCTTAGAACGGCGGTGAATGACCGGATATCCCGTAGCTGGGAACCGTCCGATCGCCGAACAGGCCCCACCCGGCGCCGTTCGACCGTCACCGGTCCCTCTAGCGCTGTCAAGGAGTCCCCCGAATGGATTGCCCCCACCATGTATGCTCAAGACATAGTGAACATCGGAGCCAAGTAAATTTCCCTCCTAACATGCGTCTGTCCTACCCCGCTACCGATGACAGGGTAACTTCTTTCCGTCCCGGAAGGGTTGCCTTGTACAGAGCTTTCTTTAAGGTGGGACTCCGATTACCCATCCACCCTTTCATCCTCAACCTTTTAGATAGATATTCTTTAACACCCTCCAGTTAGTCCCTAACTCCATCTGAACCATTGTTGGTTTTATGATTCTTTGTTACCTTCAAGGTATAGAAGCTAGCATCTCCTTATTCCGTAGTTTTTATACCCTTCATAAGCAAGTGGGTTGGTGGTCCTTTACCCCTAGACCCATTAGGATTCTCATATTGTATCTTCCCACCTCGATCAAAGGGTGGAAAGATAAGTTCTTTTTTGCCAATGTCGAGGGGGTGAGCGGAAACTGGGGAACACAAATACCGACACCAATAGGGATTCTTCCATCCTCCGAGGCATCGAATGCATTTGGGCAGCTTCTGACTGCCAATATCCCTCGGTGCAATCAACTCCTGGCCGAAGAAAACCTCTATCTCGCCGGCCTTATTCCATCCAGCGGTGAGAAGTTGATTACTCACCTCTTTCCTCTCTTCTTCTCTTTTTCTTCTTCTTTTTTTTGACACTTCTTTTCCGCTTTTGATACAGGAATGGTTCCATCACTTTGCAAGATAAAGCAAGCTGTTACAAGGAAGAGGAAGGTCAACGGGAATGGAGCCCTGCCGAAGGAAGGTCGCCAAGATTGCCAAAATGACCGAAGCTGGAAAGGCCGAGGTTGGGGGGCCCTCCCATGGGCGCGAGGCGGCAAGAGTCCAAGCCAACGAAACAGTAAGGAGTGAAGCTATAAGGGCCGAGGCCGGTGAGGAATTAGGGCGGAGCGAGGCGGGAGAAAGGTATTTTCCCCATTCGCCTTTACCAATGCCGCCACCCCCTCCGACCTCTCTCCGGAGCGAGGTGTTGAAGTACCTCGGCCCGAAGCCATTGAAGCGGAGCTAGCCCACTTGACTACAAAGCCGATTCCAGAAGCCGCCCTACCTCTCCAAGGGGCATTGGCCGAGGCACCTCTACCATCAAAGGTGCCGGAGGGAGCAGAATCGGAGGCTGAGTCCTCCCCAACAGCCGTCAAGTCAGCGGATGGGAACAGCGTCGATCCTTCTTTCCAATCGATTTTAACACGCTACAGTCGCTGGGCTGAGCGGACACTGGACCAGGCATCCATGCCTGAGCTACAGGGATTTCTTCGACATCAAGGGAAGGCCACATTCTTCCAAGAGGCGTCTGTGGCACATCTCTGGGTAAGCGTCATTCTATTCTCAATTTTTTATATATATTTTCTTCATCTAACCTAGACATTCTGCCCAGGCGTTGAATTCTATGACTGCCATGAGGGGCCTCTGGGCCCAGGCTAAAGCCGCTATCGATCAATCGACAGAGGAAATGCAAGCACTCTGGGCTAGGGCAGAGAGGGCAGAGATGGCCTTGGAGGATACCGAGCAAAGACTGCTCGGGCGCTAAGGGCCGAAGGCCGAAGCCATCCGGCTAAGAGCAGAGAAGGCAGAAGAGGCACTGGAAGTTGCCCATCATCAAGCGGCCAATGAGCTGGATAATGCTCAAGTGGCTGAAGAGAAACAAAGAATGGCAGAGGAGAAATTGGAGGTGGTGGAGTCGGAAGTGTACATGTTGAAGAACCGATTACACTCCGCCACCATTGAAATAGGTGTGGCCGAGGAGAGAGCTGAGAATGCGGAGGAGATCGCCCGCCAGTCTGATGCCAAGATTGCAGACCTGAAGGTGGCGGTGACCGAAGCCGAAAAGAAGACCGCCGAGGCCGAGAAAAATATTACGGAGGCCGAGAAGAAGATCCTAGAGGCCAAGCAGAAAGCCTCCGAGGCGGAGAAGCGAGCCACTGAGGCCGTAGAGGACTTCAGGAAGTCTAGAGCCTTTAGCAAGGAATTGGCCGAGTCGACGGCATTTTCATACGAAGGCGGCTTCCAGGACTGCAAGGGGAAAATCCAAAAGCTCTACGGCCTTGAAGGGATCGAGGGGTTGGAGCCAGACGAAGTCCCTGAGGATGACAACTTAGATCTGAGTGATCCCTAGTTTCTTTCACTTTCATTGTATTGCATCAAGTCCGATTTAAATCAGCGATTTCGTAAACTTTGGCTATTAATGAATCCATTGACCCGTAACGCTCATGTCTTGGATCATAGTCAGGTCTTCTAGTATGTGAGTTGAAGCAAACCTTTTACCTATGTCCAAAGATCTACAATACGATTCTTTGTCCAGGGACATGGTTAGAAAATTAATTAGAGAACTGATGTGGGATCAGTCTTAGTTGCTGATATAAAGGTCAAACAAGTGCTAGTGTAGGGCCACACTCGTGCCGACACGGAGTCGCTAAATACCAACGCGAGGTTGAGTAGAGCGTCGACGCGAAGCTGGGCCTAGAGTGTCGACGCGGAGCCGGGCTTAAAGTGCCAATGCGGAGCCGGGCATTTAGAGTGCCGATGCAGAGCCGGGCTTAGAGTGTCGACACAGAGCCGGGCTTAGAGTGCCGACGCGGAGCCGGGCTTTGAGTGCCGATGCGGAGCCAGGCTTAGAGCACGACGCGGAGCCGGGCTTTAAGTGCCGATGCGGAGCCGGGCTTTAAGTGCCGACGTGGAGCTGGGCTTTTAGAGTGCCGATACGGAGCCGGGCTTTGAGTGCCGATGCGGAGCCAGGCTTTTAAAGTGCCGACACGGAGCCAGGCTTGGAGTGCTGATGCGGAGCCGGGCTTAGAGTGCCGACGCGGAGCCGGGCTTAGAGTGCTGACTCGGAGCTGGGCTTAAAGTGCCGACGCGGAGCCGGTCTTAAAGTGCCGACGCGGAGCCGGGCTTTTAGAGTGCCAACGTGGAACCGGGCTTTGAGTGCCAACGCGGAGCCGGGCTTGGAGTGCTAACGCGAAGCCGGGTTTAGAGTGCCGACGCGGAGTCGGGCTTGGAGTGCCGACGTGGAGCCGGGCTTGGAGTGCCGACGTGGAGCCGGGCTTTGAGTGCCGACGCGGAGCCGGACTTGGAGTGCCGAAGCGGAGCCGGGTTTAAAGTGCCGACGCGGAGCTGGGCTTTAAGTGTCGACGCAGCCGGGCTTTTAGAGTGCTGGCACGGAGCCGGGCTTAGAGTGCTGACGCGGAGCCGGGCTTTTAGAGTGCCAACACGGAGCCGGGTTTTTAGAGTGCCAACGCGGAGCCGGGCTTTGAGTGCCGATGCGGAGCCGGGCTTAGAGTGCCGATGCGGAGCCGGGCTTTGAGTGCCTAAGCAGAGCCGGGCTTTGAGTGAGAAGCAAGATCATTCGAAAACATAGCAATGAGAATATTTTGAATAGCACTCTAGCAAGCAGGTTCAAGCTAAGGGAGTTAGCAAATTACTGGTAATACCGACGCAGGTTGTTCGCGTTCAAGTGCGAGGGAGAGGTTTTCCGTCTAGCCCCATAACTTTGTATGATCCGTGATGAAGCACCTCTGTGACACGATAGGGTCCTTTCCATTTTGGTGCTAGCTTGCCTACTTCCGTCGGCTTCAATATTTCAGCTCGTCGCAGGATTATGTCTCCAGGGCAGAATGTCTTAGACCGTACCCAGGCATTGTAGTATCTGGTCGCCCGCTGTTGGAAGGCCGCCATGCGGAGCCACGCTTGGTCTCGCAATTCTTCCACTAAGTCGAGGTCGGCCCGCAGTTGACTGGGGTTGTCCTCTTCGCTGTATAACTTTATCCGGGGGCTTGGGACACCTATCTCCACAGGAATGACGACTTCGGATCCAAAAACTAGGCTGAAAGGAGTTTCTCCGATGGGTGTTCATGGCGTTGTGTGGTAGGCCCACAGTACACTAGGGAGCTCTTCCACCCATCATCCTTTACAGTCATCTAGCCGGGCCCTAAGTCCTTGGAGAATAATTCGATTGGTCACCTCGGCTGTGCCATTGGTTTGAGGGTGCCCCACAGAGGTGAACCGTTGATGAATACCCAGCCCAGTGCAGAACTCCCTAAAGGCAGCGTTATCAAACTGTCGGCCATTGTCAGTGACGAGGGTGTGTGGCAACCCGAACCGGCACGCTACAGACTTCCAAAAGAAGGTTCTCACCTTGCCCTCGGTGATCTTGGCGAGTGCTTCGGCCTCAATCCACTTGGTGAAATGGTCGATGGCTACCAATAGAATTTCGTTGACCAGAAGCTGGAGGGAATGGTCCCAGATGTCCATACCCCACTGGGCGAAGGGCCATGGTGTGGCCAGGGGGGTCAGCCGGGACGTTGGTTGGCATTGAATATTGGCATAGCGCTGGCAACTGTCGCATCTCTTGATAAGCTTGGACGCATCCTCCTTCATTGTTAGGCAATAATACCCTTATCGCAGGGCTTTGTATGCCAGAGCTCTGCCCCCCACAAATGACTTCCGCATATGCCTTCATGTATTTCCTGCAGGATGTAATCCACCTTTGTGGGGCCGACACACCTGAGGATCGGGTACAAGAATGACCTTCGGTAGAGTTTTCCTTCCATTATAAAAAACTTCAGGATCTATCTTTTGAGCTGCCTGGCCTCAGTCGGGTCTTCGGGGAGGGTACCGTTAGTAAGGTACTGGACATAAGCATCCATCCAGGAAGGCTCTTGCTCAACTGGTAGGGGTTCTTCTGTTGCTTCTGTACTTGGGGCTTCTAGATGCTCTATGTAAGCTGAGGTGGCGAGATGGGATAAGGCGTCTACTCTAGCATTCTCCCCTCGAGGATTGTAGCTGACATTGAAGTAGGTTAAGAGAGAAGCTTGCGACTGCACCATGCTCAAGTAGCGGGACATGATAGGATCCCGCGCTTCATACTCCCCTATGATTTGGCCAGTGACCAGCTGGGAGTCAGTGAATGCCCTAAGGCGCTTCACCCCGAGCTCCCGCTCCCGGGCTAATCTTATTCCAGACAGTAGGGCTTCATACTCCGCCTGATTGTTGGTGGCTGGAAAGAGAAAACGGAGTGCGCACTCAGTTACAACTACGTCCGAGTTGGCCAGGATGAGGCCCACTCCACTCCCTTGAGAATTTGATGCTCCGTCCACATGAAGGATCCATTCATCCTCTCCGGCTCCAGGGGTTGAGTGGTTTGCAGGGGCCTCTTCGGGTTGCTCCTCGCCCCAGGTGCATTCGACCAAGAAATCTGCTAGGACCTGGGATTTTATGGCTGACCAGGGACGAAAAGATAAGGTCAAATTCTTCCATCTTGAGTGCCCACTTCACCAGTCGGCCCGAGGTGTCCGAGCGAGCGAGAATCGCCTTGAGAGATTGGTCTGTGACCACTATGATCGGATGAGCTTGAAAATACGGTCGGAGGCGCTGGGCGGACATGATCAGCATGAAGATAATCTTCTCAATCTTGGAGTACCTGGTCTCCGCATCGTGGAGCACCTTGCTAGTGTAATACACCGACTTTTGTGTGCCATTGGTGTCTATGCAAACCAGCACGGAACTGACAGCTTCGGGAGAGGCCACAAGGTATAGAAGGAGCTCTTCTCCACCTGTTGGCTTGGACAGCAGTGGCGGGGTAGATAGGAATTCTTTCAGTCCCTCGAAGGCCTTCTAACACTCTTTCATCCATTCGAATCCATTGGCCCTGCGGAGCGCCTTGAAGAAAGGCAAGCACCTCTCAGCGGACTTGGACAAAAAAGGCTCAAGGCACACCACCCTTCCCGTTAGGCGCTGCACTTCCTTCTTGTTGGTGGGAGACCTCATGTCCAAGATGGCTTGAAATATCAGGGTTCGCCTCAATTCCTCGTCGGGTTACCATGAAACCCAAGAATTTTTTGGCTGTCACCCCAAAGGCGCATTTGCGTGGGTTCAGCCTCATCTGGTATCGGCGGAGGTTGTCGAAGGTCTTGTTAGGTCGGCAATATGGCTGGTGGCATAGACATTTTTTGTCAGCATGTCATCCACGTACACTTCCATGTTGCATCCTATCTGGTCTTCGAAGACTTTGTTCATTAGCCTTTGGTAAGTGGCCCCCACATTCTTCAGCCTGAACGGCATTACCTCGTAGCAGTACAATCCCTTCTCAGTTATGAAGGAGGTAGCTTCCTCATCCACCGGGTTCATCCTGATTTGGTTGTACCCGGAGAAGGCGTCCATGAAACTAAGGGTCTCATGGCCGGATGTAGCATCCACTAGTTGATCGATCCGAGGCAACGGGAAGCTATCCATGGGGCATGCTTTGTTGAGGTCGGTGAAGTCTATGCACATCCTCCAGCTCCCATTAGTCTTACGGACCATCACAACGTTGGCCAACCATTCAGGGTAGTGAACTTCTCGAATGTGGCCTGCAGCCATCAGCTTACGACTTCCTCATCGATAGCTTTCTGTCTGTCCGGAGCGAAGCTCCTTTTCTTCTGTCGGATCGGCCGACACTCTGGCTTGAGGTTGAGCCGATGGGTGATCATCTCCTCAAGGATGCCTGGCATGTCTGATGATGACTATGCAAAGATGTCGGTGTTGACACGCAGGAAGGTGAGAAGCCAATAGCGTGCCTCTTCTAGGAGCAGCGCTCCAACCTAGACGGTCCTCGTCGGATCCTCCCCTAAGGGGAAGGTCAGGAGGTGCTCTCGGCTGGCTCTCCTCTCCTCCCCAATTCTTGGGGTTCAAGTGGCTCAGAGGCTACTGCCGACACCGCCTCCAGCGGACTGGGGGATAAGTGGCAGCAAAGCGGTGGCGGGCTTTACTCTCCCTTCATTTCTCTGACCCCTTCGTCGGTGGGAAACCTCACCAACAATCTCTTGGTGGAGATGACGGCATCCAGCAAAAATAAGCCCGGCCTTCCTAGGATAGCATTGTAAGCCAATGGGACACGGACCACTATAAAATTTATGACTATCGTACTTTGACGCGATGGAGTCCCAGCCGTGACAGGAAGGGCGATCTCCCCTTCGATGCTCATAGAATCTCCAGTAAAGCCCATTAAAGACGTGGCGACGGGTCGAAGGGAGGAGTTTGACAGGTTCATCCAAACAAAGGCCTCGTAGCTCAAAACATCCCCAGAACTTCCACTATCCACTAAAATTCTTTTTATAGGATGTTTGGCTATGGTCATGGACACGACGACGCTGTCGTCATGTTTATTAACTACCCCATCTAAGTCCTTTCTAAAGAAAGTAATTATAGAATCTACCCCCTCTCGCCGTCTTTTCGAGCTGCTGCCTGCCCCCTGGAAATCATGGCTATTGTCTTTTCCGTAGGGGCATTGTCGATGCCGGTTTGAAGCGCAGGAGGCACCGATGAACCCGAAGCAGGAAGGTTTCCTCTTCGAATGAACTTGCCCAAGTGACCCTGTTGGACAAGCTCTTCAATGGCCTTCTTCAAATGGCAGCAGTCCTTAGTATCATGACCGTAGTCTCGGTGATACCGACAGTAAAGTTCTTTGCTGTGGGGGGTCCCTGACTTCATGGGAGGTGGACGTCGTAAGTAGGGCTCCTCCTCAATTTCTAGTAGAATGTGAGATATCAGAGCCAGGAGGGGGGTGAACTGCTCCTTGGGAACAAGCATCTAAGGCTGTTGGTCTAAGCAGTGGGGAGGCTCAGTCTTCCGGGACCGTGCTCCAGCAGGCTCCGTGGATGTCGATTTTTTGCTGGAATTTTTATCAGCCTCCCTCCTAGAAGAGTCCGCTTCGTTGGCGTGAATGTACTTCTGCGCCCAGCTTAGAAGCACGGCGTAGGAACCAGGAGGCTTCTTATCCAAGGAATAGGCGAATCTAGAAGGACGAAGTCCTCGCTTTAGGGCCAAAGTGGCTACAGAATCATCCAAGTTATACACCTCCAGCACCGCCTCCTTGAACCGGGCAATGAAGTACTTCAGGGTCTCGCCACTCCTTTGCTGGACAGTGAATAAGCTATCGGCCACTCAAGGGATCTTTCAGCATGCATCAAAGTGGGCCAGGAAAGATCGCTCGAGCTGTCTGAAGGAATTAATGCTGCACGGTGGCAGGCGAGAATACCATGCACACGCCGCCTTACGAAGTGTGGCAGGAAAGGCGACACACAGGAGGGAGTCCGTCGCTCCCTGGACTTGCATGACAACCTTATAGCTCTCCAAGTGGTCCAGAGGGTTTGTCGTGCCATCGTATGGGTCCAATTGGGGGAGACGGAACCGAGGCGAAACCGGTTCCTCCATGATGCGGCGGGGGAGCGGGGGACGGTGGTCGTAGTCCGTCCCATGAGGGTTGGCAATCCGGCGACTAAGCTCCTCCAACTGTTGATGATACTCATCGAGCCGTTGTTCGGCCCGACCAGTGGTCCTCCTGTTGGTGTCGTCTTTAGAGGAGTCAGAAGATGAAGCCGGGAAAGACCGCCGATGCAGGGAGTACACCCGTCTTGGCTCCTTCTCACCCGACCGCCGGTGAGAACGATCTGAATGGCGGGAGAGAGACCGCCGTCGCTTTGAAGCCTCCCGGCGATGAGGTTTGGGGGGTGAGTGGTGGGAGGCCTCAGGTGGAGTCCCGCCTCGATGAGATTGATTTGCTCCATGCCCCCCTTCGTGAGGCGGAGGGGGCTGAGGCGCAGCGGCGAAGCAGTGTTCCTGTAATCCCCGCACCATCGTCATCAGGTCCTATACCTGATGAGCTAGGACATCAAGCCGATCGGACTGGTTCATCTGTGCAGGGGGCGGAACATGGAGGTTGGCCTCCGATTGCTCAGCCCGCGGAAGGCGTTCCGCGGCATGGCTGGTGGAAGCTTCCTGAGCTCGCATTGTCACCATCATCTTCCTTACAGAAGCAGTGGGGTCACAGGGAGAACTTTCGCCTACCACGTGCGTGTCCCTCCTTCCTGGCGCGCCAATCTGATGCTGCCAAGTCACTTGTGATGAGCGCCGGGTGTGCTGAGATCTCCGAGGGCATCCGAATAGGTGGAAAGGTTGCCTTCTTCCTCCAAAAACCTGCAAGAAGTCTCAGGCCGATGGTTCCGACGAGGACCCTCCGACGCTCATGTCAGTGAGCTTGTAGAACAGGAATGTGTTGTGTGAGTCTTTTTTTTAGGAAGGAAGAGGATCCCCCGCCCTGAGCTCGGGGTCCTCCTTTTATACCTCGTTCCGTTGCAACCGTCGAATCTTTCTTGTTTGGATGAGCTCCGCGAACGGCAGGTGGGTGAGCCGTTGCTGAATGGATGCCGTGTATGTCGGCAACTGCGGGGCGTGTTAGCATTTTCCCGTGATTTCGGTGAGCGGGATATGCGGTAGTGGATGCCTCGAGTCCTAGGGTCCGATATCCGAGGTTAGCTTTACTACGCAATGAAAGCACACAACACAAGGCACCAAGTTAAAGCCAAAGCCGGATGCCGGAGCTGGAGGCCGGAGCCGGAGCCAGAGGCCGGAGCCGAAGCTGGAATCAGAGCCTGAAGCTGGAGGCTGGAGCTGGAGGCCGGAGCCAGAGCCAGAGGCCGGAGCCGGAGGCCGGATCTGGAACCAGAGGCTGAAGCTGGAGGCCGGAGCCAGAGCCAGAGGTCAAAGCCGAAGGCCGGAGCCAGAGCCAGAGGTCGAAGCTGGAGGCCGGAGCCGGAACCAGAAGCCGAAGCTGGAGGCCGGAGCTAGAGGCCGGAGCCAGAGCCAGAGGCCGAAACTGGAGGCTGGAGCCGGAGGCCAGAGCCGGAACCAAAGGCCAGAGCCGGAGGCCGGAGCTGGAACCAGAGACCGAAGCTAGAGGCCGGAGCTGAAACCAGAGGCCAAAACTGGAGGCCGGAGCTGGAGGCCGCAGCCAGAGCTAGAGGCCGGGGCTGAAGGGGCTGAGGCGAGAGTGCCGACGTCCTAAAAATGAGTTATCACATCATTTGAGTTTGGGAATTATGCAGAGCGTTATGATGCCGCCCAGAAAAGGTGATCAGCCATATCAGATATAATAAACCAATAATGCCCGACATGATTGTATCTGTCATTCATCATTAAATTATGACAACTCAAAACTCGAGGAATTATTAAATTGTATGTAACTTTCATTGTACTTTAGTTACTCCTCTGACACACCGAGACCTTATGATTAGATAATAATAACACAATGTTGGAGGCCCAACATGTCACATAGATGGTGGTCTTCTTGTTGATTTTCAATATTTATTTAGTCTCGTCTGCTTTGACTCTTTCGTTCAGATATGGACGGACTGCCGAGAATCTGATATAAAGTATTGGATATTAGTATCTTTGTTGGCAAGAAAAAGATAATAATATAAAAGTCCAAGCGAGATCCACCTAATATTTTGCAACTGCTGTAATAAAGGATGTGCATGCAAGAGAACAAGGTCGCTTTAGACTTCTTCTGTGAATGGCTCGTTCATTCACACCATGCAGCATCTTTGACTCCCCTGTTTTACAAGCCTTCAAAACAATGCCTTTCAGATGATATACAGCTATCTTATGGCATAACGATTTAGAAGCATTAACTTCTTCACAAATTTCATGCATTCTTTCCTTCTTCTATTGTCGTAAAAGCTGGGAAAAACCATCAGGGCTTTTCGTTCAGGAGACGTAAGAGCACCAGGCTAGATGTCAGTGCTTAATCTCGAGAAACTACAAATGTGCACAGATGACTCCCTTGTTTTAAAAGCAAATTTCAAAGAGAAACCTCTCTGAATCATAAAGGAAAGATGACCAACGCATGAAACCTCGAGTTATAAGGCAGCAAAAGATATCTTCAACCACACTCATATTCAAAATTTAAATAGATACGGACAAAAATAGTTACTTATAATAAAATCATTGATTGAAGAAAAGAGTTGAACTAGCCGGGTCAAAAATAATGCCCTTAAACCATAACATTAAAATAACGAACCAATGGATCTATGTAATCACATAAAGCGATCCAAATAAACCGATAAGCGAGTGATTACTAGGCAGTTTGACACACCCAGACATCAATATATATACATAAATGATCACCATCAACATGGCCAAATAATGGTGTTATGGATGTATACAACAAAAAAAAGTAAACCCATCGGCTTTTAAAGTGCTTGATTCTTTACATCTCAAATTGGCATAATCATATTTTTATAATTGCTAACTAAAAATTTCATTGGGTATGCTGTGGTTTCAAAAAAAAAAAATTTGTAAGAAAGTCAGCTGCTTGGGAGGAGATCAAAGAAATTAGAGGAGATTCTGAGATATATTCTAAATGCAATGTAGAATTACAGAAGAAAATCACAGTGGCATTTGCATTCTTTGACAGGAATTTATTAGGATTCAAAGTGATGGAATGGGAAAAATCTTAGAAGAACTCAAGAAACGTCTTAGAATTTGATGCTTTTAGCTTTGTTGTTTGATTTACCTTTTGATGCACTGAAGTTTAGTTTGAATCTTTGATGTAATGAAGTTATTCTTATGATCTAATGAAGTTTGATGTAATGAAGTATGATGTAATAAAGTGTTTAACTTTATGAAATTTGTAATAAAATTTTGAGTACTCAATGAATATCATAGTTGAACTTTGATTTTGAGTTAATATTGTTCTATTCGAAGATTATTGTTTCTTATGTTTCAACTTTAAGCTAAATAAATCTTTTCTTAACCTTTTTGTTGATAACAAAAAAGGGGGAGAGAAGATATTTGTATATGCATATGTAATAAATAAATTGAAATTATATGAATTTGATTAATTGATATCAAGCATTGAATAAACTTAATCACATGAGTTTTAATGATAAAGGAAGAGAAGATATTAATTTGAGTATCATTGGGGGAGCTACCTCATTCAGGGGGAGCTTAACTATGAGAACTTAAAATTTGCTTTGAAACTTTCATTGTTTAACCATGCATATACTCAATATTTTTGTCATCATCAAAAAGGGGAAGATTGTTGACTTAATTAATGATTTTGATGATTAACAAAAGCCATGGGCATATTCATTATGTTTCTGACAAATTTGAGAAGTGTTTCAGTAATTAAGAATGTTTAATTATTCAAATGACACACAAAATCAGTTTAGAATTAAGTTTCAAATAGAAATTATTTAAGTTCAGATCTTGAAGTTGACACCTACAGTGTCCGAAGCCGACACTAGAGAGTATGAGAACATTTCTAAGTTTTCGGCACGGTTTGGAGTCAACACCTGAAACTCTGGAGCCGACTCTAACATAAGATACAGAGAAGTGCTTTCTACGTCAGTTTTTGGAGCCGACACCTGGAGTTCGGGATCTGACACCTGAAGTTTCTGGAGCCGACTCTAACATGAGAACAGAGAGCATATTTTTGGGCATCGTCGGAGTCGACACCCTCAGTTTCGGAAGCCGACACCTAAATGCGGCGAGCCGACATCACTTTTTCGGAGCCGACTCCCTAACTAACTTTTTATTCACTATTTTTGGAAACCGGAGTTGGAGTCAACACCTACAAAGTTGGAGCCGACTCTAACCTATCAGGAACGGATTTTCAAATGTCAGAACGGACTTCAACGGTAATATTTTTTCACCTAATCTCTAACGGCTATATTTCTTTGTGTGTAGAAGCAATCCAAGTACTCTGTAACGACTATTTTTCTTACCTAATCATGGATTAAGAGATCTATACAAAGAGGGAACAGTCCGTTTAAAAAAAAAGAGAGAGAAGAAGAAAATTAGTGACTGAAAAAAATCAGAAAAATCAAGTGAAAAAGAGAGTTATTTTCAAAGAAAAATCTCAGAGTGCACGCCCATTATCTGAAGAGAGATTCAAAAGAAATCCAAAACTTTCAAAGATCATTTTTGGAGGATTCACAAAGAAAGAAAGAAGAAGCTCAAAGTCACTCTTTCTCAACTTCTCTACAACAACCTTCCATGAAAAATCAGAGCCAGAGCTTGATTCAAGCATTCAAGAGAGGAGAGGAAAAGAAGAAAGGAAGAAAAGCTTGCATTCAAATTGCTTCAAACAGGCTTTTCTACCCTTGTCTATTTAAATTAAATATTTGCTCATTTGAGGAGCTATTTTGTATTGTAAACTTTATTTTTAAATTTTTATTTGCTAATTCAATCAGGGGATTGAATTAGTGGAGGTAGTATACCTTAGGACAAGCTAAGGTTAGCTTGTGGTTTGGGTTTTGTGCTGGTGAGCCCAGAAAAACCAGCTGGGTTCGTTGTGATCCTGGGTAAAACAACAAGTTGGAGTTATGAGCTTGTAAAACAACTCGACTGTAATTGGTGGGATTATAGTGTGGACCCAAGTGTTGCTTGGGAGTGGACGTAGGTGTTGGATATACTGAACCACTATAAAATCTTTGTGTTTGCCGTGCATTTATCTCTCTCTATCATCCTTATTTATGCTTAGCTTCAATTAATTTAGTTCACTTGAGCACCTTCATATCAATCGAAATATTTTCAAAGAGTTAAATTTTTTAAAAGAACCCAATTCACCCCCCTCTTGGGTTGCCATCTGGGCTAACAATTGGTATCGAAGCCAGTTGACCTGCACAGGTGAAATGCAGGCAGAGCATCAATGAGAACTCTCATTGGTGACCGTGTCACCAAAGCCAGGCTCTCCGCTCATTGATGTTGGTGTACCGACCGAGATGGTAGCCAGCTGGTCTGGTAGGTATACTTGTTGGGTGACATGGGAGGTCTCCATGATCGTGCAATATTTGGTATCAGAGCTAGTGTTCATTTAAATTTGATCTAACGATCAAGAGCCAAAGATCCAAATAGCAACTCAAGCTGGATCATCTTTTTCAGAAGGTCAATCCACTAATCGACCTCCTTTATTTAATGGCATAAATTATGGATATTGAAAAAGTAGAATAAAAATTTTTACTCAAGCACTTGATTATGAACTATAGGGCATTATAGTAAATGGTCCTCACACACCCACAATAAGAGTAGATAACATGGTGATTCCTAAGTCGGAAACATAATGGGATGAATATGATAGGAAGTTGGCTCAACTCAATGCTAAAGCCATGAATGTTTTGTACTATTCTTTAGATGCTAATGAGTTTAATCACATTTCTACTTGTATCTCTGCAAAACAAATTTGGGATAGATTAGAAGTTACCCATGAGGGTACTAATCAAGTTAAAGAGTTAAAATTAATATCTTAGTACATAAATATGAATTGTTTAGTATGAAACAAACTGAATCAATCACATGCATGTACACTAGATTCATTGATATTATGAATGGTCTAAAAAGTCTAGGAAAAACTTATACTAATTCAGAATTAGTGCGCAAAATTCTTAGGTCTCTTCCAAGATCATAGGAAACCAAGGTGACTACAATCCAAGAAGCTAAAGACTTAAATGCTCTACCTTTGAAGGAGCTACTTGGATCCTTGATAACTCATGAACTAACAATGAAGCAACATCAATAGGAAGATGTCAAGAAGAAGAGAACCATAGCTCTTAAGGCTGCAAAAATTAAGGAAAGCAGCAGTGAGAATGATGATGATGATGATGAAGAAACAACTCTCCTTGCAAGAAAATTTAAAAAATTTATACAAAGAAGGAGATCCTTCCATAAGAAAAGGTCTGGAGAAAAAATGAAAGGAGAAAAGGAGAAAGAGAAGGACAAATAAAAAGAAAAAGAACCCTTGACATGTTATGAGTGTAAGAAGCCGGGGCATTTCAGATATGAGTGTCCTCAATTAAAGAAGGGTTACAAAAAGAAGAAGAAGGCATATGTGGTAACATGGAGTGATAGCGAAGAATCCTCTTCCGAGAAGGAACAAAAGGAAGTGCAAACATTTGCTTTATGGCAAATGACAACGAGGTAAGTTCTAAAACCCCTTGTGATGATTTCACTTTTGATGAGTTATATGATTTCTTCAATGAACTAGTCAATGATTTCAAAA
>UESW01001727.1:250036-269911 GCA_900491605.1 Calamus simplicifolius | reverse complement strand
AATTTTTTAAAAGAACCCAATTCACCCCCCTCTTGGGTTGCCATCTGGCCAACAGACTATCATTGGCTTCTTAGTACTTTGTCATTTCTATGGAATAGAGGCTATGATTTCCTTGTTCTATAGCTTCTATACCCTCCGCAAGCAAGCGGGGTGGTGGTCCTTCACCCTAGACCTACTAGGGCTCTCAAACTCTACCTTCCTACATCCGTTAAGGGGTGGAAGGATAGGTTCTTCTTTGCCGACGTCGAGGGGGTGAGTGGAATCTAGGGAACACCCAATACTGATGCAAATAGGGATTCTTCCATACTCTCGAGGGATCGAATGGCATTTGGACAGCTTCTGACTGCTGACATCCCTTGGTGCATTCAGCTTTTGGCCGAAGAGAATCTCCAACTCGCTGGCCTTATTCCATCTGGTGGTGAGTAGCCAATTCACTCACCTCATTCTTTTTACCCTTTTTCCTTTCCCTCTTTTCTTCTTCTTGTTTCTCTCTTATTTATTTATTTATTTTTTATTTTTTACTGAGTCTAATTTCTATGTACAGGTATGTTGCCTTCAATTGAAGAAGTCAGAAGGGCAGCAGCCGAGGAGAGAAGGGTATGGGCGGATGGAGTCTTCGCCGAGAAGAGGGCCATAGCCAAGGTGGCCAAGAAGAAGACTAAGGCTGAGAAGGCCAAAGAAAAGACTACCGAGGCTGAGGAGCCAAGGAAAAGGCCTCGGTCACCATTACCAACACGATCCCGATCTCCATCACCACTCACCCGCCGACCCGGACGAAGAGGGAAGCGGATGTCGATCTTACGGTCTACACACCACCGAAGGGATAGAGGATGGACGTGCCGCCATCGCTAGCGGCCATGCCAGAAGTGGGGGCTACTGAGGCAACCCCCGAGCCAACCTCCGAGGCTGCCCCACAAGTAGAAGTGGTGGCAAATGAAGAGCTTCCTAAGGCAGAGGAGGCAGCGAATGAAGAGCCTCCTAGGGCCGTGGAACAATTGGGGACATCAATCCCCGATACTACGCCATTGGCTTCGGGGCTTGCGCGAAGACGAAGCCGTCCTTTCATTTAAGGCTCTTCTCGAGCGTGAGGGGCATTGGGCAGAGAGGACAATGGCACCGGTGTGCCTGCCCAAGCTCCAGGGAGTCCTCCAGGAGCAAAGGACTTCCGCTTTTTTCGAGAGGCCTTCGTGGTTCATCTCTGGGTGAGTGTTCGAACCCTTTAACTTATAACTTGGCACTTAAAAATCTTACCCTAATAGTAACTTTCACACGCATGCGGTAAATTCTCTGGTTGCCTTGAAGAGTGCCCTCTCTCAGGCCAAGGCTGATCTTGGCCAATCGCGCAAGGAAGCCCATCAAGCCCACGCCAGAGAAAAGAGGCAGAGAGAGCTTTAGAGGCTGCCATGGCTGAGAGGGCCGAAGGGGAGATCCGAGTGAAGAGGGCCGAAGAGGCTCTGGAGGGGGCCCTAGCCGAGGGCCATGCCCAAATAGAGAGAGCTGAGAGGGCTCTAGAAATGGCCATAGCAGAAGGCCGGGCCCAAACTGAGAGGGTCGAGAAAGCCTTGGACGGCACGGGCTGCCGAAGACAGCCGTAAGCATATGGAGACAGAGTTGCTTGTATGCCGAAGCAGTCTGGAGACTACCTACACATTAAAGAGCATGGCCGAGGAGCGGGCAGAAAATGCTGAAGAAATAGCCCGAAGCTCCGACATGCAGGTTGTTGAGATGAAGGTAGCGGTGGCAGCAGCATAGGCTAAAGCTGCCGAGGCAGTTGAAGATTTTGCCAGTCTACCAGCTACAGAGAAGAGCTGGCCAAGGCCACCGCTTTCGCCTACAATGTGGGTTTCCAGGACTGCAAGGACAAGGCGAAAAAGGTCCATAATCTCGAAGATCTGGATAGCCTGGACCCGGATGAGGCTATGGAAGGCACATCACCAGAAAACCGTTCTCCCGTCCGTAGCCCATCAGCTGAGCCTTGAACATCTTTTCTTTTGTTTCATTGTACGAAGTCTGACTTAGATCAGCAATTTTGTAAACCCTGCCATTAATGAAAAACTCTTTGATCCATAAGTCTTCATTTGATTTGCATCGTAGCCAACAAGTTTTCTAGCGAATAGGACAACGTGAGTAGGCCGGTGCGAGCCGATTCTAGAGAATAGTCGAGGCTGATGCCATATGCAAGTGTAGCTGAGGTCTTGGATTTGACAGTGTTAATGACTTAAGGCCCGACCTTATGCCTTAGGCAGATACTGAGGCTGGGAGTTCCGAGGGAGTAGAGCACCGATGCGAAGTCGGTTTAGGGGTAGACATCGAGCATGAAGTACCCGCAGCTTGGCTTGAGAGCTGGTACAGAGTTGGATTTGGATGCTGACACAAAATGGGCCAATGTGCTGACACAGAATCAGGCTATGTACTGACGCGGAGCTGGACTTCAGGCCATTCTGAGTCGTGCTTGATCACAAAGTTCTTCTATGAGGTCGAGGTTGGCTCTCAATTGATTGGGATTGTCATCCTCATCATATGATTGTGTACAGGGACTAGGGATGCCAATCTCCACTGGAATGACTGCTTTCGCTCCGAACACGAGGCTGAAAGGAGTTTCTTCAGTGGGAGTTTGGGGGGTCATGTGGTATGCCCACAGCATGTTCGGGAGTTCCTCCACCCATCTTCCTTTGAAATCATCATGGCGTGTCCTCAGCCCTTGAAGAATGATCCGGTTTGTCACTTATGTAGCTCCATTTGTTTGTGGATGACCGATAGAAGTAAACCTCTGATGTATCCCCAGTTCGCACAAAACTCTTTGAAAGAGGCATTGTCGAACTGGCGACCATTGTCTGTGACGAGTGTGTGGGGTAGTCCAAACCGACAGATAACTGACTTCCAGAGAAGTTCCTTACCTTGGCTTGGTAATTTTGGCTAATGCTTTGGCCTCTACCTATTTGGTGAAGTGGTCGATGGCCACGAGCAAAACTTTCGCTGACCCAAAGCTGGAGGGAACGGTCCTAAGATGTCCATTCCCCATCGGGCGAAAGGCCATGGGGCCGACAGAGGGCTCAACTGAGAGGTTGGCAGCCGTTGAATTCTAGCATGCCGCTAACAACTATCGCATTTCCGGACTAATTCAGCCGCATCTTCCCGCATGGTGGGCAGTAGTAGCCTTGGCGAAGGGCCTTATGTGACAGCGCTCTGACCCCCAGGTGGTTTCCGCAAATACCCTCATGGATTTCATGGAGGATGTAGTCGGCGTCGGCAGGACCAACACACATGAGGAGAGGATGGGAGAAGGATTTTTGGTACAGTTATCCATCGAACATCAGGAACTTGTGTACTCGCCGGTTGAATAATTTGGCTTCGATGGGGTCGACTGGAAGGGTACCAGCGGTGAAGTATTGGATGTAAACATCCATCCAAGAAGGCTCTTGGCTGACTGGCATGGATTCTTCTACCGCATCAATACTTGGGGTTTCCAGATGCTCCACGTAGGTCCTTCCCAAGGTTCCGTCAGCCGAGGTGGCTAGTCGGGACAAAGTGTCAGCGTTCTCCTTCGAGGAATGTAACTGACACTGAAGTGGGCCAAGGAAGAGGCTAGTGACTGCACCATACTCAAGTAATGAGACATAGTAGGATCCCACACCTCATACTCCCCTTTGATTTGATCGGAGACGAGCTGGGAGTCGGTGAAGACCCTAAGGCATTTCACCCCGAGCTCCTGGGTCAGCCTTATCCCTGACAGCAAGGCTTCGTACTCGGCCTGATTGTTGGTGGCTGGAAGAGGAAACAGAGTGCATACTCGGTCACAACTCCGTCTGGACTTGCTAGGATGAGGCATGCCCCACTTCCTTGAGAATTTGACGCTCCGTCCATGTGAAGGATCCAATCCTCCCCTCTTCCCTCAACTGCATCGCCTAAAGGGTTTGCATGGGACTCCTTCGGCTGCTCTTCTATCCAGTTGCACTCGACCAGAAAATCTGCTAAAACCTGAGACTTCATAGCTGACCTGGGCTAGAACAATAGGTCAAATTCTCCGAGCCTGAGTGCCCATTTCGCCAGTCGGCCAGAGGTATCAGGGCGAGAAAGGATCGCCTTGAGTGGTTGATCTGTGACCACTACAATCGGGTGGGCTAGGAAATAGGGCCTGAAGCACTGTGCTGAGATGGCCAATGCAAAGATGATCCTCTCGATGCTGGAATATCTAGTCTCTGCGTTGTGGAGCACCTTACTGGTGTAGTATACTGGCTTTTGTGTCTCATCGGCTTCCATGCGAACCAACACGGAACTGATAGCTTTGGGAGAAGCTGCGAGGTACAAGAGGAGCTCTTCCCCACCCCTTGGTTTAGATAGCAAGGGCGGGGTGGATAAGAACTTTTTTAATCCCTCAAAGGCCTCTTGGCACTCCCTTGTCCATTCAAAGCCGTTAAGTTTGCGCAATGCTTTAAAGAAAGGCAGACATCTCTCTGTAGACTTAGATAGAAAACAGCTCAGGGCCGCCACTCTTCTAGTCAAGCGCTGCACCTCCTTCTTGTTAGCCGAGACCTCATATCCAAGATGGCTTGGATCTTGTCAGGGTTCGCCTCGATCCCACGCTGCGTCACCATGAAACCCAAAAACTTGCCCGCTATCACCCCAAAGGCGCACCTGCGGGGGTTCAGCCTCATTCGGTATCGATGGAGGTTGCCGAAGGTTTTCGTCAGGTCGTCAACATGGCTAGAGGTATGAACGCTTTTGGTCAGCATGTCATCCATGTACACCTCCATATTGCATCCAATCTGATCTTGAAAAACTTTATTCATCAGCTTGGTAAGTGGCTCCGGCGTTCTTTAATCCGAATGGCATCACCTTGTAGCAGTATATCCCCTTCTTGGTCACAAACGATGTAGCTTCCTTGTTCGCTGAGTCCATCTTGATCTGGTTGTACCCAGAGAAGGCATCCATGAAGCTAAGGGTCTTGTGACCGGACGTAGCATCCACCAACTGGTCGATCCGAGGCAAGGGAAACTGTCCTTGGGGCATGCTTTGTTGAGGTAAGTGAAATCCACGCACATCCTCCAGCTCCCGTTAGCCTTACAGACCATCACAACGTTGGCCAGCCAATCGGGGTAATGGACCTCCGAATGTGGCCTGCGGCTTCCAGCTTACGGATCTCTTCATTGATGGCCTTTGTCGATCTGGAGCAAAGCTTCTCTTCTTCTGGCAGACAGGCAGCATCCTGGTTTGATGCTGAGCCAGTGAGTAATTACCTCCTCAGGAATGCCTGGCATGTCGGATGATGACCATGCAAAAATGTCGGAGTTGGCTTGTAGGAAAGCAAGGAGCTGATCACGCGCCTCCTTCGGAAGTAGTGCTCCCCCCTCCTCTCCAAGTCTCGGAGGTCGAGCAGCTCGGGCGCTGTTGCTGACACCACCCCTTGTGGTCTGGGGGCTAAGTGGTAATAAAGTGGTAATGGGCTCTGTTCTCCCCTCATCTCTCCAACTCCTTCATCGGTGGGGAACTTTACAAGTAGTCTTTTGGTGGAGATAACACATCCACAGATTCAAACCATGTCTTCCGAGGATAGCATTGTAAGCCAGTGGGATCTGGACTACTAGGAAGTTCATAAGAACCATGCTTTTACGCGGCGGAGTCCCGGCTGTGACAGGAAGGGTAACTTCCCCCTTGACCCTTACGGAGTCTCTAGTAAAACCCATCAAGGGGGTGGTGATGGGCCGAAGGGAACCTCTAGGCAAATTCATTCAAATGAAAGCATCGTAACTCAAAATATCCACTGAACTTCCACTGTCAACCAAAATTCATTTTACAGGGTGCTTTGCAATCATCATAGATACGACGACGCTATTATCATGCTTGTTTACTACCCCTTCTAGATCCCTCTTAGAGAAGGGAATTATAGAATCCACTCCCCTCACGCTATCTTTTAGAACTGCTACATGTCCCCCAGGAGATCATTGCCACCGTCTTCTCATTGGGGCATTGTCCATGCCAATCTGAGGTGTAGAAGGCGCCGACAGACCCGGAGCAGAAGGGTTCCCTCTTTGGATGAACTTGCCTAGGTGACCCTACTGGACAAGTTCCTCGATAGCCCTCTTCAGCAAGCAGCAGTCTTTATTGTCGTGTTCGTAGTCTCTGTGATATCAGCAGTAAAGTTCCTTGCTGCAGGGGACCCCAGACCTCATGGAAGGTGGACGCCGGAGGTAGGGCTCATCCTCAATTTCCAACAGAATATGGGATATCGGGGCAAGGAGCGGGGTGAAATGTTCTTTGGGGACCAAAGTTTGAGGCCGGTTATCTGATCGATGAGACGGCTTTGGCTTCCTGGGCCGCACCCCAGCGGGTTTCGAAGGATCCTTTGTCAACCTCCCTCCTGAGGAGTCGGCTCATCGCGCGAATATATTTCTGCGCTCGACTCAGCAGTTTGGCATAAGAGTGAGGAGGCTTTTTGTTCAAGGAATAAGCGAACCTGGAAGGATGAAGTCCCCGCTTCAGAGCTAGTGTGGCCACGGAGTCCTCAAGGTTGTATAACTCCAGGCATCTTCCTTGAACCGAGCCACAAAGTCCTTTAGGGTTTTGCTGCTGCTGGAGGTGAACAGGCTATCAGCCATCCGGGGGATCTTTTGGCAGGCATCAAAGTGGGCCAAAAAGGACCTCTCGAGCTGTCGGAAGGAATGGATACTATGCGATGGCAAGCGGGAGTACCACACGCGTGCGGCCTTCCAAAGTGTAGCCGGAAGGCTACGCAGAGAAGAGGATCCGTCGCCCCTTGGACTTGCATAAGGACCTTGTAGCTTTCTAGGTGATCCAGAGGGTCTGTCGTGCCGTCATAAGGAAGCTGGGGTAGATGGAATCGAGGTAGAACTGGCTCCTCCATAATACGGCGAGACAGTGGGGGGCGATGGTCGTAATCCATCCATGAGGATTGGCAATCCTGTGGCTAAGCTCCTCAGTCACTGATGGTATTCATCCAACCGTTGCTCCGCTCGATGAGCGATCCTCCGGTTGGTGTCTTCTTTTGTGGATTCGGAAGATGAATAGGGAGAAGATTGCCGATGCAGAGAATGCACCTGCTTAGGTTCCTTCTTCCATGCCGTCTGGGCAAACAATCAGAGTGATGAGAAGGAAACCGTCGCCGCTTGGAGGTCTCCCGGCGACGAGACTTTGGGGACACTGGGGAGCCCTCGGATGGGTCCTGCCATGACGAGGGTGGGAGGCCTCTGGAGGGGTCCTGCCCCGATGAGACCGTCTAACTTCAGGACCCTCCACATGAGGTGGAGAATGTTGGTGAGGTAAAGGCGTGGTGGCGAAGCACTGCTCCTATATTCCCTGCACCACCGCCATCAGTCCTGAACCTGTTGAGTTAGGGCATCAAGCCAATAGATTGGTTAACCTGCGGCTGTAGGGGAGGCAGAACAGGGAGGTTAGCCTTCGACTGCTCAGCCCGCGAGAGGCGTCCCTCGGCTTGGCTGGTGGAAGCCTCCTGCGCTCGTGTGATCGCCATCTTCTTCTTTCAGAGATGGTGGGGTCGCAGATACGTGGAAATGAACGTCTACATACGGAGACCCTCTTCCTGGCGCGCTAATTTGTTGCTCCAAATCACTTTTGAGGAGCGTCGGACTAAAGGGAGATCTTCGCGGGTCTTCAGAAGATAGGGCCGCCTCCTTTCCCAGGAACCTACAAGAAAAGTCCCGACCGGTTGTTCCGGTGGGGACCTGTTGGCCCATATGGCAACCCAAGAGGGGGGGTGAATTGGGTTCTTAAAAATTTAAACCTTTTGAAAACTATTAGCTTTAAGTTAAATGAAATTAATTGCAATGCAAATATAAAGCACAAACAAGGAGATAAAGATAGAGATAATGAATGCACGACAAACACAAGGATTTTATAGTGGTTCGGTGTATCCAACACCTACGTCCACTCCCAAGATTCACTTGGGTCCACACTATAACCAACTAGATTACAGCCGAGTTGTTTTACAAGAGCACAACTCACAACTTGTTGTTTTTCCTCCGGGATCACAACGAACCCAGCCGTTTTCTGGGCTCACCAGCACAAAACCCTAAACTCAAGCTAATCTAGCTTGACCCGAGGTTAACAACCTCCACTAGTTCAATCCCCTTGAAAGAACTAGTACAAACAAATATAAGAATGTTTTACAATGATTCACAGCTCCTTAGTTAAGCAAATATTCAAAATAAAGTAAACAAGTTTAGAAAATCCTGTTTGGAGATGATTGAATTTGAGCTTTTCTTTTTTTCTTTTCCTCTTCTTCCTTTGGAATGATGAATCAAGCCTCAGCTTTAATCCTCACAGTCGTTGCAGTTGAGAAGATTGGAAATGGAAGAAACGAGCTTTTTCTTCAATTTGGGAAATCCATCGAGTTTTTGATTTGGGCGCCTTGGATTCCTCTTTGAGCTTTTTGGAGTGGAAGGATTTGAGTTTGAATGCTTTTCTCTTAAGATTCAGGCTCAGACTCTCTCGGATTTTTGATTTGAAATTTTTTTATTTTCCGTCATCTCTTTTCAAACGGGTGTTTTCCCTTTTTATAGATTTCTTTTAATCCGTTTTGGGAAGGAAACTAGCAGTTGGAGTGTACCTGGAAAAAAATATATCAGTTAGAAATTAGGTAAAAAGGAAATATTACCGTTAGAGCTGATCTGGCAATTTAAATTTTTGTCCCAGTCAGGTTGGAGTCGGCTCCAACTTTTCAGTGTCGGCTCCAGATCGTTTTTCAAAATAAAAATTTTGAGTTCGTTGAGGAGTCGGCTCCGAAAAGTAAGTGTCAGCTCGCCATCGTCAGGTGTCGGCTCCGAATACTGTGTGTGTCAGCTCCAGGATGCTCAAAAAATCAACGTTCTGTCCCGCATCGGAGTCGGCTCCAGACACTGTAAGTGTCGACTCCGAAACTCTGGGTGTCGGCTCGAAACTCTGGGTGTTGGCTCCGGACCGTATCAAAAATCAGAATAAAATTTGAATGGCCATGGGGTCGGCTCCAGGATTCTAGGTGTCGACTCCAGGTTCTGAAACTTTGAAATTGAAGTTTTGCAATTGATTCAAAGCATGTTTCTTAATTCATTTAAATTGATCAAATAATTTTAACTCCTGAAACACTTCTCAAATCCATTAGTAATCAAATAAATATTCTCAATTCCTTTATTAATCATCAAAATCAATAGTTGGGTCAACAGGACCTATATGAGAGATTAGAGATTTGAGTCCTCCCCCTTCTCGTTGTGAGCTAGGGTCCTTTTATACCTTTTCGGGGTCCCTCTTACCCCTTGTAGATAGAACTATCGAACCTTTCTGTTACGATCAGCTCCGTGAACGGTAGGTGGGTACACAGTTGCGGAGTGGGTGCCATGAATATCGGCAACTACCTGGTATATTGGTAACCGCCCGTGATTTTGGCAATAACAGATGAGCCAGCTATGCTGTAGTCGGTGTTTTAAATCACTGCGCTGGTATTCGGAGTTGGCTCCACAACAAGGGGTAGAGAGCAGGTAATGTAGAATTTGAGGTCGAGGCCAAGGCGGGACTCGAGGTCGAGGCTGAGGCGGGACTCGAGGCCGAGGCGGAGGTCAAGGCAAGACTCAAGACGAGGCTTCACATATAAGAAAGTTGGCGTTGATGGAATTATAGAGAAGAGAAAGGGAAGGAGTGAAAAAAATAAAAAGAATGGAAGCTTAGGAGAAAAAGAGCTTCTTACCTTTTTGAGTTTTTTTTAAAAGCTTTTGAAAATTTATTCAAGAATTTTTTTTTTTTTTGCCATTCTTGAGGATTTATACTCTATCATATTTTTTTCATTGTTAGAGAGCAAAAAAAAAAAAAGTATTTCATCCTTTAGGATTTGACATGATATCATATTATTATAATCTCTATTTTTGTTGAATAATAGCTGCTTTTGCACTATTCTTTCAAGAATGTAGGCTTTAGATTTGATCAACTACATAAATCCTGGTTGATTTTTTTTATTTTTTATTTGGATCTTGTTTTCATTCATAAAAAAATAGAAGATGGTAACATTGTTATATCTTTAAAAAATTGTTATATCTTTGACGTGTAGGTCCAACCGTTAGACGGTTCAGCTGTATTCAGCCAAATCAACCCCCTTTCTCTTTTCTCTCTCCCTAACTAGCGATGGCAGAAACCAAAGAGGAAGAAGGGGCAGGAAGGCACTGAAGACCCTCACGTTGAACGACGTCAACATTTCAGCCGGGAAGATCTCCTCCTCCCCAATTCCCCCGCTCGCTGAAGCCGAGAAGGAGACCCAGGATGGCCTTGCCTCGACGACCCTCTCGCCTCAGAAGGGCAAGGGCAAGAATATCATCCCCAGGTCTAAAGCTTCGGCCACGACTAAGAAAGACTTGGCTGATGAGTTACTAGAATTGCAAGGGAAGCTCGAACGGCTGCAGCTCAAGATGGAGAAGAGCGACGAACTTCTAAGGGAACCGGATGAAATGCTGAAGCTGAAAGAAGAAGAGATCGAGAACCGGGGCAAGGAGCAAGAGCGGCTTCAGTTGGAACTCAAGAAGCTCCAGAAGTTGAAGGAGTTCAAACCTACCATGGTACGTTTGCGTAAACCTGAGTCTGAGTTCCCTTGTTTTCAGTTTCAGGATTTGATCTTTATGCATGGATTTCTTGTTTTCTCGATCGTTCTGGTTTTACCATTCTAATTTTTTCGTTTTGGGTTTGAAAATTCAATCTCTATGGTTTCTTGTTCTTGATTATCGGCAGAACATTCCTCTTATCATGGACCTAAGGGAGAAAGAGCAAGAAAAGAAGAAAACAAGAAGAACAAGGAGAAGAAGGACAAGGACTGCGTGGAGAAAAAGAAGCCATGTACGGCGTATGTGCTTTGGTGCAAAGATCAATGGAACGAGGTTAGTGTTGCCAATTGTAGATCTTTTCCGGTTTGAGGTCAGAAATTTGCACGAATCTTATATTAGTTTTTTTCAAATTTAGGTTAAGAAAGAGACCCAGATGCTGATTTCAAGGAAATCTCCAATACTCTGGGGGCCAAATGGAAGACCTTGAACGCCGAAGGGAAGAAGCCATACGAAGAGAAGTACCAGCAAGAGAAGGAAGCCTACTTGCAGATTGTTGGGCAGGAGAAGCGGCAGAAAAGAATCTGTCTCAGCAAATTTTATGTTCCTTTGTCATGTTCTTCCATTCCTCTCCTGCTATCTTAGCAATCTGCTACCAAAAATAAAGTGAGTAATTGCCAAATATTTAGTACTAATGGAGATGGCATTGACGTTTATTACCTCACGGACATTCTTGTTCTCTTCGAGCAGTGCTGCACGCCGTTCCTGGGAGAACAGTAAGAAAGCTGGCATGGGATGCTTTGGCTTAAAAGGATCCTTCTCTTTCCTGAACAAAAGGATAAACAAATCAGTTGGATGATAGAAAAATAGGATCATGAATTGCAGGAGAGGAACATAAAAGGGCTGCCCTTACTTCATTTTCTAAACCAACGTTTCTTTTCCTCCATACAATTTGCTGAGACAGAGATTCCAGTTTTGTTTTTGTACTAAAAATGTGTGTTGGTCCTGCAGATCGCCAAGCAAAAGAAGGAAGAATATAATCAACAAATGGAGCTCTATAAGCAGAAGAAGCTTGAGGTAAGAAAACAAGCATCATGCCATGCTTGGATTTGATGGATTTCTAAACTGAATGAAAATAACATTAAGTTGAAATTGGAATTAGGAAGCTGCGACCTTAGAGAAGGAAGAAGAAGAGCAAAAGAAAGTTCTGAAATAGGAAGCTTAAGAAGGAGAAAATAGAGAACAAAATTGTTGCCGCCAAATCACGTTCCTCGAACGTTAAAAATGGAGAGCCTCCTCCTCAATGGAGTTACTGCGAGAAAGTCCTCGGAAACCGGTTTCACCGATGGGGACCCACCGATCAAATAAGCGACTCAGGAATAGTTAAGAAAGAGCTAATGAAAAATAGCTAGAGATCTTAAGTTTAGATCCCGCCTTGAGCCAGGGGTTTTTATACCTGCTTGGGGGTCCCTCTTATACCCTTTCTGGAAGGTTGCTGGGTCGGAGATGCCACCATTTGCAGAGGACAAATAGCATGGCTAGTGGGGGACAGGCCACAACCGTTTTTGAGGTTGTCAGAGATACCCTGGTATGCCACGCAGGATCGTAGGAGATTGGTGGGTCACGTGGTAGTTGCAGGAGATATGGGCCATGTGGTAGTTGCAGGCATTTGCCGGGCCGCATGGGTCCCCGGGCATCGAGGCTAGGGCCGAGGCCGGGCCGAGATTGAGGTCGGGGTCGGGGCCGAAGCCGAGGTCCGACCTCGGTCGAGGTCAGGGCCGAGGTCGGGGCTGAGGCCGAGGTCGGGACCGTGGCCGAGGCCGAGTTCGGGATCGAGCCCGAGGCCGAGGTCGAGGTCTAGGTCAGGGCCGAGGTTGGGACCGAGGCCAAGGATGAGGTCAAGGTCGGGGCCAAAGTCGGGACCGAAGCCGAGGCCAAGGCCGAGGTCGAGGTCGGGCCAAGACCGAGGCCGAGGTCGGGGCCAAGGCTGAGGTCGGGACCGAGGCCGAGGTTGAGGTCGGGACCGGGACCGGGATCGAGGTTGAGACCGAGGAGAACTCGTTACTTAGTTTTATCGGTCCTGGCTTTTGTTGAAGACGACGGCACCTCCGTTAACCTATTACCAACGGAGCCTGATAAACCACACCAAATGCCCCCCTACCCCTTGGATGGTGTGGGTGTGCTTTCTGCCCAGCCAAAGGGGCGCCATGTCGCTCGATGGCTGATCCTGGTACATCATTGATCGTTGAGTGGTACACGTGTCCCCAGAGATGATAGCCCTTTAATGCTGGATGCACGGGGTATTGCAACGCCATCAACTCGCTTGCTCCCACCGCCTAACTCGAAGGGGATCCTTCTTGGGATGGGGAAAACCCTTCAACTCCGTAACAAGATGATCACCATCATTGAACCGATGTCATTAGTGTCTTGCCGTTGGCTGAGGATCTCGTGTTTCATGCATACATATCAAAAAATTAAAATTTATTTCTCTAGATTTGTTATAATTTAAAGTATTTTTTATTATTTTTAAGAATTTAATTCAATCTATGAATTAATTGTATGCCTGATTACTCATAGAAAATATGAAAATTCTTGAGATTTTGTTAATCAAATTATTTCTATCTGCATACACATCAAAAAATTACAAAATTTATTTCTCTGAATTCAATATAATTGAAGGTATTTTTTGTTAATTTTTAAGGATTTAGTTAAATCTGTGAAAAAAAATTTCTAAGATTTATTGCTATTTGTACATTTCTGGATTAGGGTTTGTGTTTTACATGTCATTCATCTGTATTAAATTACTCTTAAAGGCTCTCATTGATGTCAGATAAGGGAGGGATTGAAACCCCTTCCTTGGCCCAAAATAATCACCCGTGCATTCCGATCCCAAGCCTCTAATCTAAACTGAGTAGCAACTTAATTGACATTTGCCCTAGAGGGCTAGGGACACCAATAGTTGGTCTAGTGTACTGAGGAGACTAGTACAAATCAATCTGGTATGTGATCTGAAATTAGTATCTAGAAGGGAGGTCAAATGTCAAACGACTTAAGCAGAGTGTTGGGGTTATTCTAATTAGGCACCTACAATTTGCGAGATGAGCCTCCCTCCCTCCCACCTATCCCAACTGGCCAATTGAAGAGTTACTATTAGATTGGCTTGCATTAAGCCAAATCCTTCACTCTGGATGACTAGGTCTAGCATACTGTAGTCCGAGTCAGTCTGAGTCTTGTGTGCTTAATTGTGCTTGCATGTGCAATTGAGGATCACTTAAGGATCATCACTGAACAACTAGCCCAAATGAACCAAAACATCAAGCAATCTAAGGCTAGATTAGGGTTCAGGTTCGATCAAGTCGAAACTAGGTTAGGTATCCTAGAAGAAGCTCGTGAGGCCCACACTAGGTCTAATCATGAGACCCTACCTCATCCTAGGAGAGCCCAACAGCCTGACCTCTACATAAGGCCAAACCCTAGGGGACCTCCACATCATGATCCTCACTTTGGGGATGGGCCTAGGAGACCACCTCGACCTGATCCAGTCCTAGATGTCCTCCCTAGGAGACCCAATCATGAGGCAATAGACCAAGAAAAAAGAGCCCTTAAAGTATCAGACTTGAAGCACCTACTTTCGATGGCTCTATGGACCCTAAGGATTACCTAGATTTGGAGGAAGAGATGGACAAGTACTTTGACTGGTATGACATTCTGAGGACCGTAAGTTTAAATTTGCTAAGCTCAAGTTAGCACGATAGTCTAGGTTATACTGGGCCACTATAGAGCGAAGGCAAGCACTAGAGTGTAGGGACCCCATAGTCACTTGGCGTGCCATGTTCGGTCCAATTATGTCCCCCCATCGTATGACAGAGCCTATTGGACCAGTGGCAGGGATTAATTCAGGATAGCAAAACTGTGAATGAATATATTGCTACATTCCAAGAGTAGTATACCATGAGGTGTAATATCGTTCAGTCTAAGGAAGTCATCCTATCCAAGTTTATGTATGGCCTGAGAGCAAATATTCAAAGAGAACTCTACCTGAGAAGGGTACACGATTTAGAAGAAGCTTACCAAGTTACGAGGGATTATGAACATTTTCAGAGAGGGCCACCCTATCATAGATCAGAGGCTACCAAGAGCCCTAGCCCATATCCAGGATCTAGCCAGGCCTATCCTAGTCATCCAGACCTACCCAATACTTAGACCCCCATCAGACTTACCCGAGTCGACCCAACACTAGCTGACCTAGTATAAACCAAACCGAGTTGAGTTGACCCCAGAATAGTACCCCTATACCCCAGAAAAAGAATAAGGGCAAATCTATAGAGGTCCAGAGAAATCCCAACCCAGATCAAATGCTTTAGATGCAACAAACCAGGGCATATGATCAGCCAATGCCCAGTCAAATCCCTTCATATAGATGAGTTACCTAAGACTGAGTCTGAGCCCCTAGTTGAGCCTGAGGGAGAGGTCTATGAGGATGATACCCATCTAATAGATGAGTACGATGAAGAGGAGGAAATATTTGATTCTAAAGATCTATCTACTAGGAGTGGTTAGATGTATCTTGATCCAAACTCAAACTAAGGACCAGGAAGATTGTCGTAGGACTAACATCCTACAGACTTTTGTTAAGATAGAGGATAAGGTGCTCAAGATAATAGTTGATAGCAGAAGTTATGTCAATGTCGTTTTTGCCAATACAGTTAAATCATTAGGATTGACCATAGTTCCTCATCCTAGTTCCTATAAGGTCTCGTGGGTAGATTCCACCTCTATCCCAGTCAAGTCTAGATGCCAAATACTAATCAAATTGCAAAATTATGAGAAAAGATGGGGTGCGATATAATTCCTATGGGTGTTAGTAGTATTATATTAGGTTGATCTTGGCTTTACGATCACGATGCCACCTTATTTGATCGATCAAACATCTGCTCTTTTAAACACAATGGAAACAAGTATGTAATACATCCAGTTCCACCTAGGGACCCAATCAAGAAAGGATGTAGTAGCCTTATGGATAGCAAGCCAAGAGTTAATCTGATTAAAGCTAAGGAATTAGAAAAGAACATCACTGAGGGTAACTCTATTTGGATTTTGACCACTAAAGAGATCCTTGAATCAGTCCAAAAGGAACAACCCATGAAGTAATTGAGACCCTAGAGGAATTTAAGGATGTCTTCCCTGAAGAGTTGCCTGATCAATTACCATCCCTGAGAGACATCCAACACGCATTGACCTGATCCCAAGATCCACCCTCCCAAACCTTCCTCATTATAGGATGAACCCCACTAAGTATCAAGAACTACAGAAACAAGTGGAAGAATTACTTAGGAAAGGATTCATTAGGGAGAGCTTAAGCCCTTGTGCAATTCCTATACTCTTAACCCCTAAGAAGAATGGTACCTAGAGAATGTGCATGGATAGTAGGGCCATCAACAAAATCACTATCAAATATAGGTTCCCTATCCCCAGATTATATGACATCTTAGATATGATGGCGGGTGCCATCATCTTTTCCAAGATAGACCTTAAGAGTGGTTATCATCAGGTTAGAATTAGACTAGGGATGAGTGGAAGACTGCATTTAAGACTAGAGATGGTCTGTTTGAATGGGCCGTGATGCCTTTTGGGCTTTCAAACGCACCTAGTACATTCATGAGAATCATGACTCAGGTCCTGAAAGAGTATATGAAAAAATTCTTAGTGGTCTATTTTGACGATATATTAATTTATAGCAAGACCAAAGAGGACCATCTTAACCATCTCAGATTAATCTATTAGACCCTTAGAGAGAATATCCTTTATGCAAACCTTAAGAAGTGTGATTTCATGACGCATAGGGTTATCTTTCTAGGTTTTATGGTAACCCCAGAAGGTGTCTCAGTAGATCCTGAAAAGGTTAGGTCGATCATAGAGTGGCCAGTACCCATGAATGTCCATGATGTCCACAGCTTCCATGGCCTAGCAACCGTTTACAGGAGATTCATTAGGAGATTTAGCACCATCGTTGCACCCATCACTGATTGTATTAGGAAGGGCAATTTTGAGTGGACTAAGTCAGCTAATAAAGGCCTTCCTAGAGTTTAAGGATAGGATGACTCATGCACCCATACTTAGACTTCCAGACTTTTCTAAGGTGTTTGAGATTGTGTGCGATCCGTCAGGAGTGGGTATAGGTGGAGTGTTAAGCCAAGAAAATCATCCCAAAGCTTTCTTTAGTGAAAAACTAAATTAATCTAAACTTAGATATTTTACCTATGATAAAGAATTCTATGCAGTAGTATAGGCCCTTAAGTATTGGAGACATTACTTACTCCACAGGAGTTTTTTTATTTTTTGATCATAAGGCACTGATTTTTGAACTCCTAAATGAAGCTTAATTCTAGGCATGGCAAATGGGTTGAATACATTCATGCATACACTTTTGTCCTGAAACACCGTGCCGGAGTAGAAAATAAGATAGCAGATGCCCTAAGCCGTAAGTCTTTGTTGTTAAGTACTGTTAGCACCGAAGTTATAGGATTCAACCGGATAAAAGATGAGTATGAACTTGCCCTGACTTTGGTAAAATTCATAAGACCCTTCGGTTAGGACTATTCAGTACCAGTGGAGATTATACCATCTAGGATGTTACCTTTTTAGGGGCAATAGACTTTGTATCCCTAGGATGTCACTTAGAGAGTTCCTATCTGAGAAACTCATGCTGGGGATTAGCTGGTCATTTTGGAAGAGATAAGACTATCCTAGCGATAGAGGACCAATTTTACTGGCCAGGATTAATAAGGCTTGTTTCCCTGATAGTAGCCCGATGTCAAACTTGTGCCATTATAAAATAGCAGAAGCAGAACACCGGTCTATATACTCCTTTGCCAGTGCTTGATCATCCTTGGTAAGACCTTAATATGGACTTTATTCTAGGATTACCTAAGACTCAAAGAAGCACGACTCCATCTTTGTAGTGGTCGATAGGTTCTATAAGATGGCACACTTCATCTCTTGTTCGCAAACCTTTGACGCATCAAGAGTAGCCCGACTTTTTTTAGACAGTGTGGTCAAAATCTCCATGGCCTACCCAAGACCATTGTTTCTGATAGGGATGTTAGGTTCACCAACTACTTTTGAAAAATGCTATGGCATCTGTTAGGAACCAAACATAATTTTTCTATAGCCTTTTACCCCCAAACGGATGGACAAACTGAAGTGGTGAACCATAGTTTAGAAAACCTTCTTAGGTGCCTTATAGGCGAACACCTAGGGACATGGGATCTATTGCAACCTCATGCAGAGTTCGCCTACAATAGCTCAGTGAATAGGTCTACAGGCAAGAGTCCATTTGAGATAGTCCATGGGTAGAAGCCTAATCGTTCACTTAATTTAATTCCTTTACTCCTCCACACATAAGTCTCAGAGTCCGCACAAGCATTTGCACAGTATATCAGAGACTTACATAAGGACATTAGCCATAAAATAAATCTAAGTAATAAAACTTATAAAAGACTGGCTAACTCCCAAAGAAGAGCCAAAGAGTTCAGTGTAGGGGATTCTGTCATGGTTAGGCTTAGGCCTGAACGATTTTCATCAGCGACTATTAAAAAACTTTATGCTCGCGAAGCTAGCCCCTTTAAAGTGATAGAAGGTAGGATCCAATGCCTATGTGCTAGATTGCCCTCGAATTGGAGCATTAGTTTAACCTTCAATATTGCAGATCTAGTAGAGTATAAGGAACCGACACGATTCCTAGTGATTACTTTGGACCTAACCTTCATTTCATATGCAAACCTACCCAAGAGTGTCCACCACCAATTTTGCTTGAGTGAGGAGAGCGGATCGAGCATATCCTAGATGATCAAGCCATTACGACCCGGAACCGTGGTTATCAATACCACCTGGTCCGATGGTAGGGTCGCCCCGAATCTAATGGTTCATGGATTACTCGAGAGGACTGCAGTGCCTCAACCCAAACCTACTAGAAAAATACCAGAGCCAGAATGACCATACTCGATGGAGTCGAGTTCTTCCCATCCTAGGAGAATTGGTGCGAGCACCAAGATCAGGCAGAGGATTCTTAACCCTTTGTGGATATCTGATTAGTTTTGATTCAAGTCTTGAGTTGAAAAATTAGGTTTAGTTTATTTTAATTTGAGTCACATCCAGTTCAGTTTATTTTAATTTGAATCTATATAGTTTAATTTATTTTAATATGAGTCATGTAGTAAGTTTATTTAGTTTACAAGAGGAGATACCAGTATGGGAGAAGAAGACAAGGCCTACACATAGAAGTGAAGGGATGCCCAACACTACAAGAAAATAATGAAATAGCGATGCAATTTTAGCGACACAAAGATGCGTCGCTAAAATTGACTACATTGTGCCTCCGCGTCAAAAAAACATTGCGACGCAAATAGCGACGCATTAGCGACTCAATAAACATAAAATTAAAAAAAAATTAAATTTAGCGACGCAAAAATACATCGCAATATTTATAAAATATATTTTTTAAAATATTATTAAAGGAATAAAATATTGCGATGCAGCTAAGTGCGTCGCAATGTTTTTAAAAAAATTAATTATATTAAATAGCGACGCATTAGCGATGCAATAAACATAAAATAAGAAAAAATATATTTAATATATCGACGCAAAAATTGCATCGCAAATATTAATAAAAAAATTAATTTTTATAAAATATAATTATGAAATAAAAATATTGCGACGCAACTCAGTGCATCGCAATATATTTGAAAAACATAATAATTTTAAATAGCGACGCATTAGCGACGCAATAGACCAAAAAATTATAAAAATTAATTTTAATTTAGCGACGCACTAATTGCATCGCAATTATTTTAAATGAAATTAATTTTTATAAATATTAATATGAAAAAAAATATTGTGATGCAAAATAGTGCGCCGTAATGTTTTTAAAAAACTTAATTATTTTAAATACGACGCATTAGCGATGCAATAAATCAGAAAAATATAAAAATTATTTTTAAATTTAGCGAAGCAATAATTACGTCGCAATTAATTTAAATAAAATTTATTTTAAAAAATAGTATTATGAAATAAAAATATTGCGACGTAATCCAGTGCATCGCAATGTTTTGTTAAAAATAAATATGTTAATTAGCGACGTAATAGCGATGCAATAAAACAGTAAAGTAAAAAAAAAAAATTTTATTTAACAATGCAAATTAATGTGTCGCAATATTTTAAAAGAAATCATAATGCCAAATTAGCGAGGCATTAGCGACACAATAAATTAAAAATATAATTAAAAATTAATAATGTCCGAGATCGGTCGTCGTCGACCGTGATCGATCATGGCTTCGATCGATCG
>UESW01001727.1:150818-244530 GCA_900491605.1 Calamus simplicifolius | reverse complement strand
GAGGTGCCACACCGCTAATTGGATCAGGCCTTTGAGAGGCGGTCTGATCCTGAGCCTCGGACGTGGCTCTTTTTCGATTGACCACTAGAGGATGCTTCTTTTAATTTTTTGAGTTTTGTCTCCTGAATTACAAGTTTTTGGGACTTGAGGCCCTTCCTCTAGCGCCAATCTGTTGTCGCGGAAATTCATTCTCCAACTCGGATGCGCTTCTGGCTCCTAATCCGGATGCCGATCTTGTTGCCTCGGGCAGAACCTGCAAGACAGTCCACATGCAGAGGGTGCTGTGGGGGTTGCCCTCTGTGGAGGACCCTCGATGCCCAAGTTAGTGAAGATTCACAGCAAGCAGATGTGAGGAGAAGACTCTCACAGAAGAGTTCCCTCAGATGGGCTTTTCTTTTGGGAGCTCCGAGCTCTGTGGGAGCTTCAATGGAGTTTTTCAGTATGAGAGTCAGTGAATGGATGCGTACCTAAGAGATTGAAGGGCAGTGGTATTTATAGGGGATCACCTGATTCCTTGGTGCATTGCGAGGGGAGGTTCAAAAATCGTTATGATTTAAAATGGATTTGAATCAAGTTTGTTATGAGGCTAGTAGGATCTGTATCTTATCAATTAGAGGATCGATGGCTGAGAGAGCTTGTTGATGCCTTGAGATTCAGCGATTACGTAGGTTCTAGGCCACTCCTGTGGGTCCTAGTCCGCTCCTGGGTATGATTCCCCATTTAGAATCTCATTCAGTTATAGTGAATTCGAACTCTCCCGTGCCAGATTTCGCAGAGGTATTCGAGTGTCTTGGTCTGGCCGAGGCAAGGGACAACTTGGTTTTCCGAGGTACAGAATAGCTCGGTTTGTAGAAGCACGGGGACGGCATGTGTTATCGAGGTATGGTCGGCTTGAGTTGCCGAAGTATGGTCGGCTCGGGTAGCCGAGGTATAGTCGGCTCGGGTTGCCGAGGTATGGTTGGCTTGGGCTGCTGAGGTATGCGGATAGCTTGGGTCGTCGGGGTAACCCGATGCCGCTGAGAGCGATTGGGCTTTGCTGCTTGGTGGATGTGACAGCTGGCCGATAGAACGTTGGGATTGGACTTGACCCAATTATCAACGTGTGCGGGCATTAATACAATGATAATTTTATCCCTCATCACATGCCCCCCACTCCCTAGTCCGAAGTGTAAATTCGGATGTAGGGAGTAGAGTTTCAGAATAATCTTATTTGGGGGATTCGAAAAGGCGGGCAATGATAATCTCGTAAATGATGGGCGACCGTTTCATCATCATTTTTTGCCGCAACACAAGGAGGAAACGCCTCGTTTCCAGCAGGCCGTAGTTGCGGGTGCCCCGCATGGTAGGGCTCTTGCATTTTTGGCCAAGTCAGTGGAGACTCACAGCAAGCAGATGTGAAGAGAAGACTCTCACAGAATAGTTCCCTCATATGGGCTTTTCTTTCGGGAAGTCCGAGCTCTGTGGGAGCTTTAATGGAGTTTTTTAGTATGAGAGTCAGTGAATGGATGTGTACCTGAGAGATTGGAGGGTAGTGGTATTTATAGGGGATCACCTGATTCCTTGGGTGTATTGCGAGGGGAGGTCCGAAAATCGTTATGATTCGAAACGGATTCGAATCAAGTTTGTTATGAGGCCAGTAGGATCCGTATCTTGTCAGTTAGAGATCGACGACTGGGAGAGCTAGTTGATGCCTTGAGATTCAGCGATTACGTAGGTTCTAGGCCACTCCTGTGGGTCCTAGGCCACTCCTGGGTATGATTCCCCATTTGGAATCTCATTCAGTTATAGTGAATTCAAACTCTCCCATGCCAGATTCCGTAGAGGTATTCGAGTGTCTCGATCTAGCCGAGGCGAGGGACAACTTGTTTTCTGAGGTACAGAATAGCTCGGTCTGTAGAAGCATAGGGATGGCCCGGGTTGCCAAGGTATGGTCGGCTCGGGTTGTCGAGGTATTGTCGGCTCGGATAGCTGAGGTATAGTCGGCTCGGATAGCCAAGGTATAGTCGGCTCGAGTTGCCGAGGTATGGTCGGCTCGGACTGCCGAGGTATGCGGATAGCTCGGGTCATCAGGGTGACCCGACGTCGCTAAGGACAATTGGGCTTCGCTGCTTGGTGGATGTGACAGCTGGCCGACAAGAAGTTGGAATGGACTTGACCCAATTATCGACGTGTGCGAGCATTAATACAATGATAATTTTTTCTCTCATCACTTGCCCCCCACTCCCTAGTCCGAAGTGTAAATTCGGATGTAGGGAGTAGAGTTCTGGAATAATCTTATTGGGGGGATTCGAAAAGGCGGGCAATGATAATCTCGTAAATGATGGGCCGCCATTTTGTTATCATTTTTCACTGCAACACGAGGAGGAAACGCCTTGTTTCCAGCAGGCCGCGATTGCGGGTGCCCTGCGTGGTAGGGCTCTTGCATTTTTGGCGCCCGTATCAGAAGTTTTATCGCCTAGGGCCTTCTTTCCGGGGCGCTATTTAAAGAGGGCTAGGGCGACGTTCTTTCTATAATGCCTTCTTGCCCCTGCTATAGAGATTTTTCATTCTTTCCTGAGCTCTTGCTTGCTTGTTTGTGTTCCGCCCCATATTCAACCAATATGAACGGTCCGGGTGATGTTGCCTCAGAGTTGACCCTCGACGACCTGGATAGAATCCGTCGCCATTATAGGGTTCCTCAGGATGTAGCCTTATGGGTGCCGAGGGTTGAGCATAGGGTTTCGACTGAGTTAAACCATGGAGTCTTCATCTATGAGGAGAGTTTGAGAGTAGGTCTTCGGTTTCCTCTTCACCCGCTGGTACAAGAGGAGATGAGGTTTTATAACATGTCCAACAATGGTAGCCCCGAATAGTTGGCGCAATCTCATCGTGTTCATTTCAATGTGTAGACGTGTTAGGTGACTGCGACCATTCCTATATTCTAAGTCTGTTACAACCTGGTTTCTGGGAGAAGCTCTGAGTGACTCTACATTAATCCCCAGAAGTCATTCAAGACGATTTCAGATAATTCGTCTTCAATAATGGAATGGAAGTCCCGATTTTTTATTGCCGAAGGAAACATCGGTTCGGATTTTCCAAGAGGATGGGCGAGCTATGTGAAGGATCCGGAAGCACGCCCGGAGCTGACTGAGCAGTAGAGGAGGAATTTGGTAACCCTTCGCAGTGGTCAGGTGTTATCGGCCAGCGTGTTGTTATCAAAGGATACCCTTTTTGCCGCCGGGCTCAGTTCTATTGACCCTTAAGGTGAGTTTATTTTTCTCCTTTTTGCTATGACGGCATGTGTGCTTGGGCAATTTTATTTCCATTCGATTGAATGTTTATTGTGTTTTTAGCCGAGAGATCGGCATTTATGGGCCATATGAGGAAGGAATTGGGCAAGCGCCACAGAGGCTCCGGCTCTGGGGACAGGCATAGGTCCAAAAAGAGAATCCGTCCTTTCGAGTCTCACCCAAAGGAGCCAAGGAAAGATAGTGTTAGCCGCCACTCTTCCATCCGTAAGAGGGGGGAAACAGGAGCATCGGCTGCAGTTGGTGAGCCCCCCTTGCCGGAGGGGGACACAGTGGTGGAGGTGGAGAGTGCCGTTGGGGGGAACTCGGAGAGAGCCATCGAAGTTTCCCCCCTCAAGTAGTGGTCGTGTCGGATGATGCCGAGGAGATGTCGCCGGTCCGTTTGGCAATCCTCCTACCATAGGCTAATTAGCTTCAGTCACTAGCAATGGGGAGCCCTCTGGCACTGCGCATGGAAGAGGCCCCTGCTCAGGTGGAGGGGTCAGGAGAGGCAGTTGCAACTGCCGAAGCCCAAGTGGAGATGTCTGTTAAAGGGTCGATGGAGGCCGAGGTGCCTCCCGCTGAAGGGCTCTCCCTTGTTATTTCAGGGCGTGCCATGGAGGAAGCCGGAGTTTGTGTAGGGTCCACCGGGGACGAAGCGTTGCCTACAGAGGAGGAGGAGGAAGAAGAAGAAGAGGAAGGATCACCGAGCGAGGGGAGGGGGGATGCTCGGGCTAAGGCTCCTTGAGTCGGGGCTGAAGCATCCGAGGCCCTGCAGGCTAAAGTTCTGATGGAGGAAGCCAAGCGGATGGCGGTTCCTTAGGCCGAAGTCCCTCAGGCCAGTTCTTCGGCTATAAGTTCTCTTGTCCACAACCCAGAGGTGGATGACATGGTCGCCGCCTTGATGCGGTCTGTACTGCGCGTGGTGGGGGGAGTTCCTCGACGGATGAACCTGTAGTTGAGGATATTATCGAGGTAGCTTTCGGTCGGTTTGGGGCGCCGAATGATGTCTACCTTCTCCTCAAAATTAGTAATGCCACTCTTATGAGGATCGCTACAAACTACCCTCCCGAGTAAGTCATTGTACCAAGGTTGTAATTCTTAGTTGGTTGGTTCGACCATAGTTTCTTACTTGTATTTTTTTGCAGAATGCCTTAATTATGAGGGCGCTGAATTGGTGCTTAAATTTGGCCACGGGGGCCTGCGCTCAGGCTAGGAGGGAGGCGGCCAACCTTCGGACAAGGGTGGATTCGACCAGCCGGCTCTCTAGGGCCTTGGCATCCGTTTAGGTGGACCTTGAGAAGATGAACAAGTCCTACGGAGCTACCGCCGAGAGGGCTTCTTGGTTTGAGTTTCAGGTCAAAGAGCTCCAGGTTTTCATGAACAGTAGGATAAGGCCTGCTTGGAGTTATCCCATATCAGGGCTAAGCATGCCGATGAAATCAATGCCTTGCAGCGGCATTTTGACAAGAGGTGGGATCAGCTGAAGAGCAGTCATGCCGAGGAAAAAGATAGTTGGATCAAGAAGCTCGACGAGGAGGAACGCAGGTACCGGCGACAGTAGGATCAGTTCGTCAGCCTGAATAAAAGACTCGTCGACAGGGAAGATCAATTGAAATGGCAGCATGGTCAGATTGCCAAGCTCACCGCTATCTCGATCAATCTCGACAGGAAATCGAGGACGAACAATCCCGGATCGACGACCTTAAAGAGGGTCTTCAATAGAGTAAAGCGGCCAAATTGAAGGCCGTGGAAAAGGTTCATGAGCTGAGCGATAAAATGGCTTGGCGGGAGGAAGAGGTATAGCATCTTCTCATGTACTTATTTATGAAGAGTATCCTCCCTATCCCCACTCCATGTAGGATGAGTATTAGGATCCACTAGTTGAAGAGTATCTTTCCTATCACCACCCTAGTCTATTACATAGATAGAATTTGGTTCATCCTATTCCTTATGGAAAAAAAACTTTTACTCCTATTCCATTCAGGGTGAATCCCTTGGGAGTGGAAAAAAAAAATGTCATTTCTAGACTCGAATGCCACTTCTAAGCATAAAGTAGGTGTTTGAATTGCATTTATATGAGCCCACTAGATGCATAGTAAAGTTAGGAGCTGTTTTCAACTATATAGTTGAACTTGTATTACAGGTCAACTTGTTTTGTGATTCATTTTATTTGTTAGGAGTCCAAAAATTTAAATTACTTGGTGTAAGTCCAATTGCAGTTGTAGATTTAAAAACCTGTAATTTGATGCCATAAATCAACTTGCAAAGAGTTAAAATCGATGCAATAACCCCTTCACGATGGAATGAGGTTCAATTCCGGTTAGAAAAAGTGGTGTGAGTATAGATTAGAAAAGGTAAGAGGCTAACCCCCACATACATGAAGATACCTCCAGCCAATGTGGCAAGATATAGCAGCAGCATCATGATCACGTAAACTAAACGGCGCTTCATTAACTGCCAAATATGACCCCTTCAGCAGCGAAGCGCTAAAGCATTGGTGTGAGGTGATTTATCCAAGATAACCAATGATATCAGTGAAAGTGATACGATCATCACGTTTAATTGCACCTCTATAATCCTATATAACAGTCATCCTAAATTACCCCTATATCTACAATCACCTCTTAATCCAATAATTTTAGGCCTGTCTTTAAGAAGAAGTATCCAATATCACCCTAAGTAAGGATCTCATGTTAAGATTTGGAGATCAGAATGCCTCTCATCTATAAGAAAAAGAGATATCCAATAAAAAAATGCCCTTCATCATGCAATATATATGATTTAGTGAAAATATGATAATATTATATAATATATTATACTATTTATAAAAATAATATACTATAATATATAATAATATGCAATATAATATATATATATATATAATAATAATATATAATATTAAAAATTTTATTAATTATAATATATTAAAATACCTCTCATCATATGTTACATATTATTGTACTATATTCAATTTTTTGTAAAATAGTAAAAATTATTATTAATTTATAATTTTGTATTGTAATAAATAATATTATAGTTTAACATATAAATTATAATAAATAATATAAACTAATAATAAAATATTATGCTAGTTGTAAAATATATTAGAGGTAGTTTTGGCATTATATGATGAGTGATCTTAAAATTTTATGACATATCAAAATTAAATATGAAGATCTTTAGTCATTAAGACAACATATCAAATATCTTAAACTATCAAGAATCAATTTACCTTGGAATAAAGATTATTAATGATTTAAAAATCATCGTAGTGACCTCATTTGACTTATCAAACACCCCTAGATAATTTTATTTATTTAAGGGTTTCATCCAACATTTTTATGTTTTTAGACTTTATATTATTTACACCATCATCCACCTAGCTGTGAAAGCATATAAACAAATAAATTAAATTCATCATCTCTATTGTTTGAAGTTTCCAACCATAGAATGAAATTATTGTTAGGCAATTTTATCAAATAATAATATTTTAATTAAAGATTTGACTACACTGGCATCATCCAATTGTTGATTATCTCTCTACTTTGTTTTGGAATGTTAAACATTATTTCCAAAAGACACAGTGAGGCATAATATCTGTTGCAGGGAAGGAAAAAAAAAAAAGCAAGAAAAGATAAATTGCCCAAACAAGAGATTCCTCCGAGATATTGGCCATATTAGCTAAAAGAACAGTTTCTTCTCTATTCTTTTTTAAAAAATCAACTCCTTTCCAAAAATGTGAAACAACAAAAACATATAAGTATATATTGTTTTTATTTTTTTATTTTTTTATTTTTGATAAGAAAGCGAAGGAAAGTGAAGAGCTAAGCACATATTATTTTAGCCCTCCGTTGCATATTAATATTAATCATTATAATCAAAATTATCTATTATTTTAATTCTGATCAGGAAACAATATCAAATTAATAGGCCCTTTCTTAGTTTAACATCTGCCATAACAAAATATAGCTAATAAAACCTTTTCAAACTCCTTTTTATTTTGTTTTTCCTCCTTTAAATTTTGGCAGCAAAAAATCCTTCCAAAATGATGAGAACAATTGGCGGCACTTTGCTAACCACTGCCCCTTAAACAATAAAATAAATTTCTCTTAAAGCAAGTAGAAGAAGAAAAAAAATAACAATATAAAGGAATAGAGCATAGATCTCAAATTTAAGAAATTAGATCCACAGTAGGAAAAAGAAATCCAAGTTACAGGGGAGGCTGAAGCAAATGGAAATGAACGGAAAGTCAGGGGAGGCCGCTCGAGAGAACGGGGGCACCGCAAAGAACGGAAAGAAGGGATGAGGATTTTAAAGATAATTTAAAAAATTAATTTTTTTAAAAAAAATTGAGAGCGTATAGAGTAATTTTTGTAGTATAAATAGAAGCTCCCGTGAACCAGTGGGAGCCGTGGATCCGGCGAATAAATTTTCTTTACTTGCAAAACAGTGAAATGAATCAGCATAATTACAGAAAAGCGGACTACAAGCCCCAACCTCACAGAGGGGAAAGGATACATGAAATTGAATAGATATCAGAGGCTTTACAGAGACTACTTCTTATTTAAGATGTAGCTGCTCCTAAAGTAAAATTCAGCTACTTTTATGGTGACATATATTCTGAAATTTTAATTTAAAGTTAGGATTTCCGCAAGCATTATTCGTCTCTATTTTTATAATACTCTATTTATAACTACAAATCAAAACAATTTGAAATCTTCAGCAACTCCTCTTTAATTTTCAAAACGAAGAAAACTTTCTATTCAAATCTAAAAATCATCAAAAAAAATTTTAAATCGTAATAACGTCTCGTGATCCTGCAATTTAAAACATTTCTTTAAACTTCTCCTGTTATGGCTGATCGAAAGAAATAACTTACAATGGTCAAATATAACCACTTTAGTTGTAAGCTAGTTACCAAAAATATTCATTTTTACTTGATTAAAAGTTGTCCACGGAATTCGATTTGTTTAAATATAAAGATTATTACCAGCTGCCAGATACGAAAATCAGGAAGCCTTGTGAAGGTCTAAAATTAGCTCAGACAAGAGGATTTCAAGAAAGACAGCTTCCAAACTCCTCTCTACATTCTAAGCATTCCGAGTGACAGATTAATCTTGTTATTCGATGATGTCTTAAAATAACCTTCCGGTTCACCATATACTAAAGAATAAAGAACCCAAGAGGGCAATCTCATCAAGAATATTTTCTTTTCTTGTCTTTTTTGGTGGGGGGCGCATTTGTAGAGATTCAACGCCTGCAAAGCATAGTCGATCAAGTTCTGTTTCACCACGAGATCAAGAAAATGGAATCAAATAATCTAATCAGAGGGGTTTCTTGACATGCCCTAACTAACAACTGACAGCAAAAAGTCCGCCGCCAAATCAGAAAAATCAACAAATTTACTGTAAAAAATGGTTAAAACGACATTAGATCGATGCATCAAGAACAAAATAGATCAATCTCTACCAAGAAAAACAGAAGAAACGATACAGAGACCAAGCACTTTATCGAAGAGAGGCATCTCAACTTGAACCCAAGAAAGAAATAACCAAAGAAACACGAGAAATCTGAGAAAAAGGGAGTGGGAGAAACCAGACCTCGGCCCTGGCTATGCCCTCGGCCAACAGCACGACCATGTCGAGGCCCTTCATGCCCTTGCTGAGCTTCATCAATGGATTTAAGCAAGGTGGATTTGAGTAAGATGAAATTGAGCAAGATGGATTTGCCGCTGCCATTGCTCAAATCCTATAACCAGAAACCTCCACACACTCTCCTATCTCTCTCTCTATCTATCTATCTATCTATCTATCTATCTATCTCTCTCTCTCTCTCTCTCTCTTTCTCACTCGTCCTCCACCGAGGAAGACGACGGAGAACAGGAAACAAGGGAACAGAATGGCTACCCAGAGCTCCGCTGGAGTCTTTATAGTGACGAGGAGAGCGCGCGAGGGTTGCTGCAAGGCCGTTGCAGAGCGGGATCGAGCCGCTCATGACCACGATATAAATCGGTTACAATCTCACGCACCAGCCGGGATTCCCCATTTACGAACCCGCAACCAAGAGCGACCATTCTTGATAAACGACCATTAGTTTGGACTGGGTGCAAGATAAACGAGTGATCTTTATTACGATCAACGTTTTTCACACTAGCTTAACATCAAACCTGCCGAAAAACCACTCAAGGAGGGGACGTGGGGCCAACGTTCGGTGAGAGGGTGCAAGTTTGGGTGTGTTTCGGATCGTAGGTCGGTATATGTAATATTTTTAAATATAGAAGAACGGGATTATAGATTCTGAAAGGAAATCCCGTCACAAATAAAGATTCTGAAAGGAATCTACCAGGGTGGACCCCTAACGTCTGTGACCATCAAAATCGTATCTGGTGGCACGTCATCACGAGTCCAATTTTTAAGTCATTCTTTGATCGTTCTCCGCGTGTGGTAAAACTAATTCGAGAAGCGGGTTCCATGAGGGAGTATAAACTAGTTTGCGAGAATATCTTGCGTTCATTTTTCCAATGGTATCACCGGATGATATGGTTCCCCGAATTTCCTGGAGCGGAAAAAAGAACGCCGCCATGCGACCGAAAGGTCCACCTCCTAACGTAAGGAGGACTGCAAACTCGTTGGATTCATAAAAGAAATTTTGATTCCGATTTAAACTAATTTTATATTTTGATTTTAATTTTAAATCTACACTCAATTCGACGTTGAACTCGTTGGATTCATAAAAGAAATTTAAAATTTAACTAGATCTATTTAAGAATAATATAAAATACTAAAGAATATAATCAAATTGAATTGAATCATGTTTGACTTTAAGTCATACATTTAACAATTATTTTATATATAAAGTATAAAATAAATATTCAAATATAGATCTATTAGAAATTTTAAATAATATTAAAAAAATCAAATTTAAATTTAATTTTTATTAAAAACTTTTAATTCCATTCAAGTAAATAGTAATCCTTCACCTTCTAAATTAGAATATTTAAAATAATTGCTAATATATTTATAAATATTATAAATAAGAATCCATCAAAATAAATAATAAAATATAAATATTTGGATATAAACAGTAAAAAAAGGGACGAAAAAATCTGGTTGTTAATTGGGATGAACTTGAGAATTAGTTTGAATTAGAGTTTATTCAATAAATTTATGAATATGATTAAAATTAAGAAACAAGATTTACATTTATGGATCAAGATAAATCAGATTTGGATAATAAAAAAATATAAGATTCAAATCTTACTTTAAATTTAGATCAAGTCCAGATATAAAACCTAATTTAACGGTCGATAGGTCTCTATATACGGATTAAGTCGGATATAGTTGACTTAGGATCGGGTTTCGTTAGGTTACAGTTGACTTGGCTCATTTACAACTTTAGACATAAGCATATAGTTTTTACAATTGGATTAGGATAGAATAAAATGATAGTTGGTGTTCACTATTGGTATATATTGGTACATCTCTAGTTCATATTGACAAACAATGCATATTGTACGAAATTTATGTTGCCGCAAAAATTCGTTCTCCGACTCGGATGCACTTCTGGTTCTTGATCTGGATGCTGGTCTCATTGCCTCGGGATGGAACCTGCAAGACAGTCCGCATGCAGAGGGTGCTGTAGGGGTTGCCCTCTATGGAGGACCCTCCGACGCCCAAGTCAGTGAAGATTCGCAGTAAGCAGATATATGGAGAAGACTCTCACAGAAGAGTTCCCTAGATGGGTGTTCTCTCGAGAGTTCTGAGCTCAGATGGGGCTGTTCTCTCGAGAGTTATGAGCTCAGATGGGGTTGTTCTCAATATGATAATAAGTAAAAATGAGTGAGTGTTCACGCATACTTGAGAGGTTGAGGGCAGTGATATTTATAGGGGATCACCTAATTCCTCGGGCGCATCGTGAAGGGAGGTCCGAAAGTCGTTATGATTCGAAATGGATTCGAATGAAGTTTGTTATGAGGTCAGTAGGATCTATATCTTGTCAGTTAGAGGATCAACGGCTGGGCGAGTTGGTTGATGCCTTGAGATTCAGCAATTATGTAGGTTCTAAGCCACTCCTGTGGATCCTAGGCCACTCCTGGGTATGATTCCCTGTTTGGAATCTTATTCAGTTATAGTGAATTCGAATTCTTCCGTGCCGGATTCCATAAAGGTATTCGAGTACCTCAGCCCAGTCGAGGCGAGGGGCAATTTGGTTTTCTGAGGTACAGAATAGCTCGGTCTATAGAGGTATAGGGGTGGCTCGGGTTACCGAGGTATGAGGATGGCTCGGGTTACCGAGGTATGGTCAGCTTGGGTTGCCGAGGTATGGTTGGCTTGGGTTGCCGAGGTATAAGAATGGTTCGGGTTGTCGGGGCGACCCGTCTTTGTTAAAGACGATTCGGCTTCGTCGCTTGGTGGTTGCACCAGCTGGCTGGCTGGACGTTGAGACTGGACTTGACCCAATTATCGATATGTATGGTCTTTAATGCAATGATAATTTTACCCCTCATCACATGCCCCCCACTCCCTAGTTCGAAGTGTAAATTTGGATATAGGGAGTAGAGTTCCGAAATAATCTTATTCGGGGGATCTGAAGGAGCAGGCAATGATAATCTCGTAATGACAAGCCATTGTTTCGTTATCATTTTTCACCATAGCTCGAAGGAGAAATGCCTCGTTTCCAGCATGTCGTGACAGTGGGAGTTCCACATGACGGGACTCCTTTATTTCTGGCACCCATATCGAAAGTTTTGGCGTCTTAGGCTTTCCTTCTGAAGCGTTTATTTAAATAAGGCTAGGGCAGCGCTCCTTCTGCAACGCCTCTTCATCCCTGCCATAGAGATTTTTCATTCTTCCCTGAGCCCTTGCTTGCTTGTTCGTATTCCGCCCCTTATTCAGCCATTATGAAGGGTCCGGGTGATGTTGCCTCAGATGTAACCCTTGACGACCTGGATAGAATCTGTTTCCATTATAGGGTTCCTTGGGATGTGGCCTTATGGGTGCCGAGGGTTGAGCACAGGGTTTCAACCGAGTTAAGCCGTAGAGTCTACTTTTATGAGGAGAGCTTGAGGGCAGGTTTCCAGTTCCCTCTTCACCCACTGGTATAGGAGGTGATGAGGTTTTATAATATATGCCCAACAATTGTGGCTCCAAATAGTTGGCACAATCTTATCGGGTTCATCTCGATGTGCAGTCGTATTGGGGTGACTACGACCCTTCCTATGTTCCGAGTTTGCTACAACTTGGTCTCCGGGAGAAGCTCTGAGTGGCCCTACATTAGCCTCCGGAAGTCGTTCAAGATGATTTCTGATAACCCATCTTCGATAAAGGAGTGAAAGTCCCAATTTTTCATTGCCGAAGGAAATATCGGTTCAGATTTTTTGAGGGGATGGACGAGTTATGTGAAGGACCCAGAGGTGCGCCCGGAGTTGAGCGAGAAGGAGAAGAGAGATCTGGTAACCCTTCGTGGTGGTCAGGTGATATTGGTCAGTGCCATGTTATCAAAGGATGCCCTTTTTGCCGCCAGGCTTAGCTCTATTGATGCCCAAGGCGAGTCTTCGCTTTGATGGTCAGCATGTTTAGGTAATTCCGTTATGTTTAACTGAACATCTGCTGTGTTTTCAGTCGAAAGGTCTGCATTTGTGGGCCAAACAAGGAAGGAGCTGGGCAAGCACCATAGAGGCTTCATCTCCGGGGATAAGCATAGGTCTGAGAAGAGGTCTCATCCTTCCAGGTCTTGCCCGAAAGAGCTAAGGAAAGATAATGTTGGCTGGCACTCTTCCACCCCTAAGAGGGGGAAGTGGGAGCGTCGGCCGCGGTTGGTTCACCCTCTCCGCCAGAGGGGACGCGGTACTGGAGGTGGAGAGAGCTGCTGGGCGAAACTCGGAGGGAGCCATCGAGGTTTCCCCCCTTCAGATTGTGGTCGTGTCGGATGATGCCAAGGAAATGTCACCGATTCGTCCGGTAATCCCCCCACTGAAGCTAACCAGCCTCATCTACCAGTGGTCGGCAGCCCTTTGGCGCTGCGCGTGGGTGGGGAAGAGGTCCCTACTCTGGCCGAGGGATCAGAAGAGGCAATTGCGGCTGCCGAAGCTCAAGTAGAGCCATCCGTTGAAAGGTTGGTGGAGGTCGAGGTGCCTCCTGCCGAGGGTCTCTCTCTTACGGCACCAGAGGGTGTCGTGGGAGACCGAGGTGTGGGTGGAGTCCTCGGGGGACGAAGTAACATTTGGGGAGGAAGAAGAAGAAGAAGAACCACTGAATGAAGGGGACACTCGGACCGAGGCTCCTTCAACAGGGGCCGAAGCATCCGAGGCTCTGCAGGCCAAAGTTCTAATGGAGGAAGCCAAGCGGATGGCTGTTCCTTAGGCTGAAGTCCCTCAGGCCGATTTTTTGGCTATGAGTTCTCTTATTCATAGCCCAAAGGTGGATGACATGTTTACCGCCTTGATGCGGTCTGTACTACGCACAGGAGGGAGTTCCTCGACGGATGAGCCTGCAGTCTAGGATATTATTGATGCAGCTTTTGGTCGGTTCGGGGCGCCAAAGGATGTTTACTTTCTCCCCGAAATTAGTAATGCCACTCTTATGAAGATCGCTACAAACTACGCCTTTCGAGTAAGTCATTGTACCGAGGTTGTAATTCTTACTTGATTGATTCGGCCGTAGTTCCTTATTTGTGCTTTTTCTGCAGAATGCCTTGATTACGAGGGTGCTGAATTGGTGCTTAAATTTGGCCACGGGGAACTGCGCTCAGTCTAAGAGGGAGGCAGGCAACCTTCGGATAAGGATGGATTCGACCAACCGACTCTCTAGGGCCTTAGCGTCCGTTCAGGTGGACCTTGAGAAGATGCAGGAGTCCTACCGAGCTACCGCCGAGAGGGCCTCTTGGTTCGAGTCTAAAGTCAAAGAGCTCCAGGGTTTTTGTTAATAGTCGGATAGGGCCTGCTTGGAGTTATCCAGATCAAGGCTAAGCATGCCGACGAAATCAATGCCTTGCAGCGGCATTTTGAGAAGAGATGGGGTTAGCTAAAGAGCAGTCATGCCGAGGAAAAAGATAGTTGGATCAAGAACCTCGACGAGGAGGAACGCAAGTACCGCAACAGCTGGATCAGCTCATCGGCCTGAATAAAAGACTCACCGACAGGGAAGATCAATTGAAATAGCAGCATGGTCAGATTGCCAAGCTCACCGCTGATCTCGATCAATCTCGCAGGAAATCAAGGACAGACAGTCCCAGATCAACGTCCTCAAGGAGGGTCTCCAACATAGTAAAGCGGCCAAGTTGAAGGCCCTGGAAAAGGTCCATGAGCTGAGCGATAGAATGGCTGGGCAAGAGGAAGAGGTATAGCATCTTCTCATTTACTTGTTTTTGGCGCTTTTTCTTTTGTTTATGGCCTCAAACAACCTGATGTTTGCAGATAGGCAAAATTGAGTTCAAGGCGCAGGAGCAACTTAATGCCTTGAGGGCGGAGTTGGCCTCGAGTCACCAGATGAATCTTGAACTTGGGAGCCAGCTAGCTGAAGCTAACGACCGAATTACCTCGGCCGTGGAAGAGTACAAAAGCTCTGTTCAATTCTCTGAGGAGCGTAAAGAGGCTTGCGCTGATGCATTCCGGTTCGACGAGGAGGAAACTCGAGCGAAGATCTCTCGAGTGTATCCCGAGTTAGATTTATCTTTTCTGGAGGTCGATCTATTTGATACTCGTACCCCGGGGGCCAAAGAAGCCGAGTATGAGGACATTTTGGACGTCGACCTCGAAGCTATTCTAGGCACTAATAAAGTAATGAAGTCTCGGCTCCAGGGGGTGTCCCTAGCCTGGTGCCAAGTAATCTGAAGTCTTTTCGTCAACCGTATTTGAAGGGGGCGGATCTAGTAAACTTCCCCTGAATTGAATCCTGACCCCTAAGTGTTGTTTATGTATTTTTTCTTTAGCCGATTGGTTTTGGCGAAGGCTCTCTATTAGCTCGTCCACCCGGGACTGGGTGTCTCTAATTTCTTGATGGGCATAGTCGAGCTCATCGGAAAGTCGAGCAGCTCGTTTGTCCGACCACTTTAGCGATCCTTTGTGTCGGCGAGCTCTTTATTCAGACGGGTAAGGTGGTCCTGCTGCCGCCGACACCTATACTCTTCCTCCTGGAGCCTCTTGCTCCAGTTGCCCTTATCTTCAGCATGGCTGGCTTTCAACTGGTCCCACCTCTTATCAAAGAACTATTGCATAGAATTAACCTTGCTCTCGTGCTTCGCCTTGATCTGAGATAGCTCCAGACTGAGCTTCTCGGACTGCTCGCGGAAGCCTTGAAGCTCACTGACCTACAGGGCGAGTTGAGAGGCTCTTTCCCTCTCAACTGCAAGAACCCTGCGAACCTCCTCGAGCTCCCTCTGAAGGATCACCAGGGCTCGAGAAAGTTTATCCGTAGAATTCACCCTCTCCTTGAGGTGATCGACCTCCTGGCGGGCCCGAGCCCAAGCTCCAACAGCCAGATGCAAGCGCCATTTCAGCGCCCACATGATCAGGGCATTCTGTAAAAAAAGATTGCACACATAAAGAATACAGTCGAACTAGCTGACAAAGACCATACTTCAGTGCGACTACTTACCCGAGATGCGTAATCTGTAGCGATCCTCGTGAGAGCAAGATCGTCAATATCGGGAAGAAGAAAAGCCTCATTTGGTGCCCCGGTGTATCTAAAGGCCATCTCAACAAGGTCCTCCGGATGAGTCCCTCCTGTCGAGGAACTCTCTCCCCTTGGAACGCGGACCGCATCAAAGCGGAGAACATGGCACTCACCTCCGGTCGCGTGAGTGAAACAGGGGGCCGACTTGGGAACCCGCGACCCATGAGGCCCTCAGTTGGCCAACCTCCTCCACCAGAGCCCTCACTTGAGAAGCCTCGAGCATTTCGACTCCGGCGAGGGAGCCCCGGTCCGAGCATCCCCTTCGCTCGATGGCTCCCCTCCTTCTCCTTCTTCCTCCTCTTCTGCTTCTGCCTCCTCAGAAATCCCCCTACCCACAATAGACTTTCGGAAACTTCGGCTTCCCCGGGAGCCTCCTGTGCCTCGGCGGAAGGCCCTTCACCGGAAAGCACCCCGGGAGGTTCGATCGCTGGTTCGGCAGGTTCGGCCATCCCCTCGTCACCTGCTGGCTCTACCACCAGCGGCCCAGGCCGAACCTCAGCAGCCGTAACCACTTCTCCCGCCTCGATTGAAGCGGAGGTCGCTCCCACCTCCGCCTGTAACCTCTCCGAGCCACTGGCCTCCAATGAGGGAGACTGAACCGCCCTGCCCACGAGGGCCCCCAAGTCAATGGGCGTTTCTCCCTCGCCATCGTCAGACAGAATGATGACAGGCGGGGAGGAAATTCCAGCAGCCTCCTCCGAAACCCCTGCGACATCCCGACTTCCGTCTCTGGACAGACCTTCCTCCGGCGCCAAAAGATCATGCCCGCCGGAACTTCGATACCTCCGGCCCGCGGTGATGAGGAGCGCCGATCATCACCGTCTCTCTGATCCCCCTAGGATGGGAGCCAGAAGGGCGGGGCCTCTTCTCGGCCCGATGCTTGCTGCTGGAGTCGGATCTCCTGCGGCGCTTTCCTAGCTCCTCCCTCATCTGGTCTGCGAGCGCCGACCTTTCGGTTGTAGGGGCAATGTAATTCGCCTGTTAGTTTGCACAAAAATCGAAAATGAAGCCACACTAAGCTATCAGCCGCGAAGTGATACTCACCGCGAGGATCGACGGGACTCAATCCGGCTGCAAAGAGAGCATCCTCCGATAGAAGGACACTGGCTGGAAGTGCTCGACTGCCGCGCAACACGATCAGATCCCTTTTCTCTGACTCGGTTAACTCTGGGTGCGCTTCTGGATCCTTTGCATATTGTCCCCACACCCGAGGAAAATCCAAGCCGATGTTCCCCTCGACTATGAAGAATCATGACTTCCACTCCTTTATCGACAACGGGTTATCGGAGATCATCTTGAAGACCTCCGGGGGCCGATGTAGGGCCACTCTGAGGCCCTCCCGAAAACCAGATTGAAGCACACCCTGAACATCGGAAGGGTCGCGGTCACTCCGACACGGTTGCACAACGAGATGAACCCGATGAGGTTGTGCCAACTGTTGGGAGCCACCATGGTGAAGCATATATTATAGAACTTCATCACCTCCCGCACCAGCGGAGGAAGAGGAAACCTAAGGCCTGCCCTCAAACTTTCCTTGTAGAAGAACGCTCCGTCTCCCAATCCGGATGTTACCCTGTCCTCAGCCATCGAGAGCAACAAGGTAACATCCTGGGGGATCTTGTACAGACGGCGTATCCGCTCCAGGTCCACCAAGTTCACCTCCAAAGCCTGATCACTCGGACTCACCATGTCTTCAATCGCAAGCGACGCTGAGCAAGATCGCTGTGAAAACGGAAAGACGAAGTTCTCTAAGGGAGAGCGAAAGAGCGCTTCAATTAGGGCATCCAGAACTGCCACTACGGGCACCGTGAAAATAGAATCTCCTACGTGGCGCTTCCCCAGTTGTTGCCTTCGCTCCTAAGGAACGATGGATCCACCTCGAAAAGGCAAGATGGCCCCAAAGCATTAATTAGGGCATCATTGCGTAGGCTGTCAAATACATTTCCCCCTGATCGGATTGCGCCACCTAAGTCTATACTCCCTACGCCCGAACCTACGCTTCGAACTAGGGAGTGGGGGGCATGTGTTGAGGGGTAAAATCGTCATTGCATTGATAACCGTGTGAAGGGGCTAAGATCAGCCCCATCCCCCCGCTCGCTACATTACGCCCATGAAGAACGAGCCAACTAATGTGGTCCAACGGGCCGAGCAACCTATAGCCCGGTTCTCCCGAGCCACCCATAGCTCGGCTCTCCCGAGCAACCCATAGCTCGGCTTTCCCGAGCAACCCTTCCCGTAGCTCGGCTTTCCCCAAGCTTCCTGTAGCTCGGCTTTCCCCAAGCTTCCCCATAGCTCGGCTCCCCCGAGCTTCCCATAGCTCGGCTTCCCCGAGCCACCCCTAGCTCGACTTCCCTGAACTTCCATAGCTCGGCTTCCCCGAGCTACCATGGCTCGGCTTCCCCGAGCCATTCATAGCTCGGTTCCCCCTGAGCCACCCATAGCTCAGCTTCCTCGAGTCATTCATAGCTCGGTTCCCCCGAGCTACCCATAGCCCGGTTCTCCGAGTAACCCCCAAGCAATCCATGGCTCGACACACATCTCCGTGGAAACCGATGCGGAAGAGCCCAAGCCTAGCGTAACAGAATCCCAAACAAAGAATCATATCGAGGAGTGGCCTAGATCTACAATAACGGCCTAGGACCTATGCACTCATCAGATCTCAGGCCATCAGAGAGCCCTCCCAGCCGTTGATCCTTCAACGAACAAGATACATATCCCACCGGCCTTACAACAGCTTGATTCGAATCACTCCGCATCCTAACAACCTCCGAACCTTCCAGAAGGCGCTCAAGATCTAGGTGATTACCTATAAATATGACACTCCCAGATTCTCTCAGGTATGCGCTCACGGCTCCTGGCTTACTCTCACTCTCACTCACTCTCTCTCTCCTTCACTGCTCATCGGTGCTCCCCTAGAGCTTCCGATTGGCCACCCCTGAAGGGACTCCCCAGAGAGATCATTCTTCTCATTTCTGTTGATCATCGATCTCCATTGACTTGAGCGTCGGAGGGTCTTCTGTGGAGGGCCACCCCCAACGCCTCTCGCATGAGGACTTCTGTGCAGGTCCACCCAGGAGGAAGCCCAGATCAGGAGACCAATCGTACCGAGTCGAAGGACATATTCCGGCGGCAACAGAACTACTTAGCTTAAACTGACAAAAATTTGCAACACCAATCGCCCCTCAAATTGGAGCGACAAGTAATCAGCCTTCAAACATTATGCTGGTCAAAATGGAAATGGTATCCAAGTGGAGAAAATCACCGAGTGATGACTTCAAAAGCGTCCATGCAAATGGGATTTGCATAGCATTACTTGGGTTCCAATTGCTCTGATGAAAAGGTCCCGATACCCCCGGGTGGTGGATGAATCTGTTTCGTTTAAAATGCTCAAAAGGTTAGCAATCTTATTTGATAATATTGGCTTTAATTATTTTAAAATCTTCTCTGATTTCCAGAATAATACTACGTTACCATGGTGCAATCAACAAGCCCTAATGATCTTGTATTGTTAAAACTAGTCACTTCTTTTGAAATAGAACTATTGGTGGAACTTAGAATCTTGGAATGATATTTAGACTAACTAGAGGTTTTAGATATCATAATTTCTCTCTCTTCTTTTTTTTTTTTGATTTTGGACATAGCTTTTTTTTTTTTTGGTATTCGTTGGATCCTTTATTAAATATCTTAAATACATCAAAATGCTATAATAATAAATTGTATTTTTTAATTTTAAGATATGATAAAATATTAAGGTTTTATATATGGCATGTCCCGTTGATAAATGGGAGACGAGCGTTTTTTTCTACTTACAAAAAATGAGCCGCTATTAGGTTTTTAACTTCTTTTCTAAATTTTAATTTTTTTCCTGCAGCGGAGGGCGTTGCCAAATGCTTGACTTTTTTCGAAAGAAATTTTTTTTAAAAAAATTATAAAATTATAACTTCTTTTTATTTTAAAATATGCGTGAATCTATAATTAAATTTAGATTTGAATATATATTGGAACGTAAGTTAATGTGGCTGATGTAGCCACGAAGGCAATCATGGCAAAATTAAAAGCTTAAGGTGGCCCGGCACGTCCAAGTCGGCCATGCTTGGCCCCGGCACCTCCAAGTCGGTCGAGTCGGCTCCAACTTTCCCAAGCCGGCCCCGTTCGGCCCCGGCACCTTCAAGTCGCCGAGTCGGCCCTGACTTTCCCAAGTCGGCCCCGTTCGGCCCCGACTTTCCCAAGTCGGCCCTGCTCGGCCCCGGCACCTCCAAGTCGGCCGAGTCTGCCCCGACTTTCCAAGCCGGCCCCGCTCGGCCTCAACACCTTCAAGTCGGCTGAGTCAGCCCCGACCATCCTTGGTCGGCCCCGCTCGGCCCCGGCATATCCAAGTCGATCAAGTCAGCCCCAACCATCCCTGGTCGGCCCCGCTCAGCCCCGGCATCTCCAAGTCGGCCGAGTCGGCACCGACCATCCCTGGTCGGCCCCGCTCGGCCCCGCATCTCAAGCCGGCCGAGTCGGCCCCAACCATCCCTGGTCAGCCTCGCTCGGTCGCGGCATCTCCAAGTCGACCGAGTCGGCCCCGACCATCCCTGGTCGGCCTCGCTCGGCCCCGGCATCTCCAAGCCGGTCGAGCCGGCCCCGACCATCCCTGGTCAGCCTCGCTCGGCCCCGGCATCTTCAAGCCGGCCGAGTCAGCCCCGACCATCCCTGGTCGGCCCCGCTCCGGCATCTCCAGGTCGGTCGAGTCAGCCTACCATCCCTGGTCGGCCTCGCTTGGCCTCGGTGCCCTCAGGAGAGTCAAGGCGGTCCTGACGTTCCCAAGTCAGCCCCAGGACAATCCTAGCAGTTCAAGCTGCCATCTTTTTGTCCTGCACCATCTGACACCACCAGGCCCAACTATCCACTGGCCATGCTTCCGATGGGACCAGACCTAACTACCTGTTAGCCCACTGACTGATGGGACGTAACTCACCAACCGTTGTTTTTCCCCTCTCCGATGGGTCAGGACCCACCAACCGGCTCAGATTCATGCAACCCCCACGAACCCCGCGGACACTCCTTTCTCACGGAACTCCACGTGGTCGTGCAGGTGTCAACCACCTATAAAAGGGTAGGTCCACGCAAGAACCAGGTACGCAATCTCATACACTCGCTACCCTGATACCCAAAGAGGGATTCCCCCTTTCTGAGGACTCTTTTCACCCCAAGAAGAGCTCGCCTGAGCTCGTCCTCAGCTGTGACCTCAGTTGCTGACTTGAGCGTCGGAGGGTTGCCACCGAAGCACCCCTCCGGTCTTGGGACTTTTTTGCAGGCCATCCGATCAGGCATGGATTCGAGGATTAAGTAGCTCTCTCCTCTCGACGTTCAAGATAGGTGATCAAGCATCAGATTGGTACGCCAGGTAGGGGGATAGAACGTTGAGGGCGCCTGCTTAGTCATCTGTGATACCTAGCGGTGAACTCCTACCCCCTCATCTTCCTTCATCGAGCCATGGTGGTAACGCGTGCTCAAGATGCTTCCATCAATTGTTCGGTGGGGCTTCCCCCGCTGGTTGGGCAGCAGGAGGCTAATCCTCCTGCTGTCGATCCTCCCGTCCCTTGTCCGCCACCAGATGCGGCTGCCCTGGCTGTAGAATAGCTGGCAGCTCTCACTCAACATGTCCAGACTCTTACTGCCATGGTCCATGGGCTCCAGCAACAGCAGTCTGTGGCCACCTAGCACCAGACCGCTCTCCCTGCCAGTCAGCAGTCCACAAGGGGAGGCTCTCCCCAGGGAGAGGCTGATCGTCATCAAGCTTCCCCTAGGAAGCCTCGCCATGAGCTTCCCAAGCGGCCACGGTCTCCTGATTGTGGCCCGAGCAAGTTCCTTCCGGAGCTGCACCACCAGGAGGAACTAAAGCGGAAGTCCCACCTTCTGCGTCCTTCTCCTTCTCCTTCTTCTTCTTCCTCCTTCGAGCCATCTCGGAGGCCCCAATGATCAGCCGCCAGCGGAGGAGCGCCTGGATGAGTACAATCGGTGACTAGACTAGCTCGCCAGAAGATCAACAATCAGCCGGAGGAGGTGTTTGACACCCGTCCTCCCTATACCCGCCGAATACTGGAGGAGCCCATTCCCTCTAGATTTGTTTCCCCAGATAGATCCGTACGATGGTACGATGGATCCTCTCGACCACCTGAGAGTTATAAAGCCATGATGCAAGTCTAGGGTGCTGCAGATGCCCTTCTCTGCAAGATTTCCCTGCTACTCTATGGAAGGTTGCTCGCGCTTAGCACTCGCGCCTGCCCCCTCACAGCATCGACTCCTTTCGAGAGCTGGAAAGGACCTTTCTCGTGCATTTTGATGCCTGCCGGCGGATCCCGAGGGTTGCAGACAGCCTCTTTTCTATGCACCAGAAGGAGGGGGAGTTGCTGCCGGACTTTGTGTCCCGGTTCAAGACCGCTGCCCTTGAAGTCTATCATCTGGATGACACGGTGGCGACGCTGGCGCTAAAGCGGGGCTCCTCCTGTCCCACTTCACCTTCTCTCTGGACAACAAGCCCATGAGTTCCTACTCCGACCTCCTCCTCCGGGCTCAGAAGTATCCATGCGGATGAGGACGACCTCACCCATCGGGAATCCTCAAGGAGTTTCAGCTGCAAGCCTGCTCGCCCCGAGCTGAGTGGACCCCCTCGCCACCGGCGGTCTGACCCGCCTTGCCGATCCGACAATAGGCGTCGAAGCCCCATCCTTGATGAGAGCAAGCTCACGCCCCTTCTCACCCCTTGATCTCACATCCTTCTGGAGATTGAGGGCAAACCTTATCTCCAGTGCCCTCCTCCTATGAAAAAAGGTCCTCCCCGTGACAAGACCCGTTATTGCTGATTCCATCAGGATTACGGTCACGACACCGATAGCTGCTTTAGCCTGAAGCATGCCATTGAGGAGCTCATCCATAGAGCTACCACGGCAAGTATGTTCAGAAGGCGCCACAACCGCTGCCGGCGCTTATGGGGCTCCCACCCATTCAGGCTGCTATCAATAATACTCCCATGGAGCGTATGGTCGGGATGGTATCTTGGGGAGCGGCTTCCTCATCTAAGCGCCGAGAGGGGAGGGGACACCGGGTAATGTAGTTCTTGGGGGGGGGACTAGGAAATGTTGAGAATGTAAATAATGAAGGCGTCGCCGTCTCTATGACGATCGCCAAGCACCCTGTAAAGAGGATATTAGTTGATAGTGGCAGCTCAGCTGACATCCTCACCTATGACGCCTTTGTTCGGATGGGATTGTCCCTTGACTCTCTTCAGCCTATGGCAACCCCTTTGGTCGGATTCACAGGGGATTCAGTATGGGTTGAGGGTGAGATATCCCTACCTGTGATAGCCGGGACACCGCCACGCCAAAGCATGGTCATCATGAAGTTCCTGGTCATACGAGTCTCTTGGCATACAACGCCATCCTCGGGTGACCAAGTTTAAATCTATTGGATGCGATTATCTCCACCCGGCACCTACTAGTGCAGTTCCCTACTAGCGAAGGTGTCGGGGAGATGAAGGGTGAGGTTGGCTCAGTCCTGTCCTGCTATCACACAGCGTCAAGTCCTTTGGAGGCAGTGTCAGTCCCAGAGGTGCCGATCCCAGGGAGTTCGGCAGGGGGGAGAGCCGGCCGAGCACCTCCTAACCTTTTCCCTCGGGGACGATTCGGCAAAGACCATGCGTGTTGGTGGACTCCTTCCCCCGGAAGACCGTGATTGCCTCCTAACCTTTCTGTGGGCCAACTCGGACGTCTTCGCGTGGTCAGCATCTGACATGCCTGCATCCCTCCAGAGGTGATCACCCATAAGCTCAATATTGATCCAAAACACCGTCCAGTCTGCCAAAGGAAGAGAAGCTTCACTCCCGAGCAGCAAAAAGCTATCGATGAGGAGGTCAACAAGCTGCTCGGTGCCGGCCATATCCGAGAAGCGCATTACCCTAGCTGCTAGCTAATGTGGTCATGGTGCAAAGGCAAACGGGAGCTGGAGAATCTGCATCAACTTTACTGACCTCAACAAAGCGTGTCCAAAAGATAGTTTCCCTGCCTAGGATAGACCAGCTGGTGGATTCCACCTCTGGTCACGAGCTCAACTTCATGGACGCCTTCTCTGGATATAACCAAATAAGGATGGACCCCAGCGACGAAGAGCACACCTCATTTGTGACAAAAAATGGCATTTATTGTTACAAAGTGATGCCCTTCAGTCTCAAGAACGCGGAAGCAACCTATCAGAGATTGATGAACAAAGTTTTTTAGGACCAGCTGGGCCAGAACATGGAGGTCTATGTGGACGACATGCTGACAAAAAGCACATGTGCTTCCAACCACATCTCGACCTTGAGGAAACCTTCAACAACCTTCGCCGCTTCCAGGTCAAGCTGAATCCCAAGAAGTGTGCCTTTGGGGTCACGACGGGCAAGTTTATGGGTTTTATGGTGACTCAGCGAGGGATCGAGGCAAACCCAGAGAAGATCAACGCCATCCTCAACAAGAGGCCACCATCCAGCAAGAAGAAAATGCAATGACTAACGGGGAGGGTGGCGGCTTTAAGTCATTTCCTCTCCAAATCAGCCGAGAGGTGCTTGCCCTTCTTCAAGGCCCTGCGGAAAGTGAACAGCTTCGAGTGGACGGACGACTGCCGAAAGCCTTCGACGGACTAAAGGTATTTCTGTCTTCTCTGCCGCTCCTGTCCAAGCCAATGGATAGGGAGAGTCTTTTTCTCTACCTCGCCGCCTCTCCCGGCTGTTAGGTCAGTCTTGGTGCGTCTTGACACTGACAGAACCCAGAGGCCTGTCTATTACATGAGCAAGGTGCTCCACGACGCAGAGGTCAGGTACTTAAGACAGAGAAAATCATCTTCACCCTAGTTATCTCCGCCCAGCATCTCCGCCCATATTTTCAAGCCCATCCCATTATGGTGCTCACGGACCAGCCCCTCCAAGCCATCCTGGCCCATCCAGACACCTCGGGCCGACTCGCCAAGTGGGCCATCAAGCCAGGAGAGTTCGACCTTTCCTTCAAGCGCGGCCGGCTCTGAAGTCCCAAGTTCTGGCTAATTTCCTAGTCGAGTGCACTTGGGCGGATGAGGCAACCGAGGAGGTTTCCATGGAGCAGCATGAGCCTGAGCTGAGCGATGATGGAGAAACCTGGATCCTCCATGTGGACGGCGCGTTGAACTCTTAGGGAAGCGGCGCCGGCCTCATTCTTGCTGGACCGAGTGGAGAGAGGCATAATGCGCCCTGCGTTTTCTATTCAAAGCCACCAATAACCAAGCCGAGTACAAGGTCCTGCTGGCAGGATTGAGGCTAGCCCAAGAGTTCGGAATAAGGCATCTCAAAGCTTTCACTGACTTGCAACTCATCTCCAGACAAATCAATGGAGAGTACGAGGCGCATGACCCTGTTATGACTCAAACCTGGGCAAGGTTCAGTTCTTGGTCCCCGTTAGCTTATTTTAGCATAAGTTACATTTCCCGGAGTGAGAACGCCAAGGCTGACATCCTTTCCCGCCTGGCTACCTCTGCCGACAGCATCGCAAGAGACGCCTACATTGAATACTTAGAAAGGCCCAGCATAGAAGATGGCAAGGAAGTCCTCTTGCTCACCCAAGAGCCAACGTGGATGGATGCCTACGTCCGCAATCTCACTAACGGCACCCTCCCCGACGATCGCAACGAAGCCAGGCTGCTCAAGTGGAGGGCCTCCAAATTTGTCCTCCTAGACGGACGTCTATACAGGAGGTTGTTCTCCTACCCCCTACTCAAATGCGTAGGACCCACCGATGCCGACTACATCCTTAGAGAAATCTATGAAGGCATCTGCGGAAATCACCTGGGGGGCAGGTCCCTGGCCCAGAAGGCTTCTAGCTTACCATGAGGAAGGATGCTGCCAAACTAGTTCAGAAGTGCGATGGTTGCCAGCGCCACACACACATCCAGCATCAGCCGTCTACCCCGCTAAGCCCGCTTTCGGCTCCTTGGCCCTTCGCTCAGTGGGGAATGGACATCCTCGGGCCATTCCCCCAAGCTTCAGGATAGCGGAAATTCTTGCTAGTAGCCATCATTACTTCACCAAGTGGGTCGAGGTCGAGGTGCTGGCTAAGATCACCGAGAGTAAAGTCAAAGCATTCTTCTGGAAGTCGATCATATGCCGCTTTGGACTACCTCACACTCTTGTCATGGACAACAGCCGCCAGTTCAACAATGATGCATTCAAGGCTTTCTGTGGCGAGCTGGGTATTTGCCATCGTTCACCTCTGTCGGCCACCCCCAGACCAACGGAGAGGCCGAGGTCATGAACCATACCATTCTTAGAGGGCTCAGGACTCGGCTAGACGGATCCAAGGGTCGATGGGTGGAGGAGCTCCCCAGTGTAATATGGGCTTACCATACGACCCCCAGAGCCCTGACGGGTGAGACTCCCTTCAGTCTCTCTTCGGATTAACCTGTCATCCCTGTTGAGATCAGATTGCCGAGTCTGCATGTGGAGTCCTTCAACAAAGAAAACAATTCCACACTGATACGAGCCAACCTGGACTTCATCAACGAGGTGCATGACCGGGCGAGGCTACGCATGGCGACTTTCCGCCAGCGGGTAGCCAAATACTACAATGCCCGGGTCCGTCCCAAGGTCTTTCGCTATGGAGATCTGGTTTTGAGAAAGGCTAAGTTATCCAAGCCTACGGAGGGGGGCAAACTGTCCCCCAACTGGGAGGGTCCTTATCGCGTCGCCGAGACACTCCATCGGGGGCATACAAACTAGAAGAACTCGACGGACGACCCATTCCACTTACCTGGAACGTGGATAACCTCCGCCAATATTATCAATGATGTATCCCCCAGAGCACGAGTAATAAAAGGGTCCCTTCCAGCGCCACAGCCTACTCTCCCTTGTGTCCAAGGACCAGATCTCAGAAAAGGAGCTCGCCGGCATCGCGGCCTATGGGACACCACTCGGCCCAGCACAGAGGTGCCCCCAAGTCGGTAAAGACCCTAAAGGCTTCGTACCTGTCGAGTCGCCTCTCGGGCGGCACACAAACCCCCGAGGTGGTTCTAAAGGAGCTCGCAGGCATCGTGGCCCACGGGACACCACTCGGCCCTGGCACGAGGTGCCCCCGAGTCGGTTAAGACCCTAAAGGCTCCATACCCGATCGAGTTGCCCCTCGGATGGCACACAAACCCCCGAGATGGTTCTAAAGGAGCTTGCCGGCATTGCGGCCCATGGGACACCACTCGGCCTCGGCACGAAGGTGCCCCGAGTTGGTTAAGACCCAAAGGCTCCGTACCCGGTCGAGTCACCCCTCGAGCGACACACAAACCCCGAGATGGTTCTAAAGGAACTTGCCGGCATCACGGCCTAGGGACACCACTCGGCCCCGGCATGGAGGTGCCCCCAAGTCGGTTAAGACCCTAAAGGCTCCATACTCAGCCGAGTCACCCCTCGAGTGGCACACAAACCCCCGAGGTGGTTCTAAAGAAGCTCGCCGGCATCGGCCCATGGGACACCACTCGGCCTCGGCACGGAGGTGCCCCCGAGTCGGTTAAGACCCTAAAGGCTCCATACCCGGTCGAGTCACCCTTCGGGCGGCACACAAACCCCCGAGGTGATTCTAAAGGAGCTCGCCGACATCGCGGCCCACAGAACACCACTCGGCTTTGGCACGGAGGTGCCCCCGAGTCGGTTAAGACCCTAAAGGCTCCGTACCGATTGAGTCGCTCCTCGGGCGGCACACAAACCCCCATGATGGTTCTAAAGGAGCTCGCCGGCATCGCGGCCTATGAAACACCACTCGGTCTCAGCATGGAGGTGCCCTCGAGTCGGTTAAGACCCTAAAGGCTCCGTACCCGATCGAGTCATCCCTCGGGCGGCACATAAACCTCCGAGGTGGTTCTAAAGGAGCTCGCTGGCATCGGCCTATGGGACACCACTCGGCCCAGGCACGGAGGTGCCCCCGAGTCGGTTAAGACCCTAAAGGATCCATACCCGGTCGAGTCACCCTCGGGCGGCATACAAACCTCGAGATGGTTCTAAAGGAGCTCGTCGGCATCGCGGCCCACGGAACACCATTCGGCCCCAGCACAGAAGTGCCCCTGAGTCAGTTAAGACCCTAAAGGCTTTGTACCTGGTTGAGTCACCCCTCGGACGGCACACAACCCCCAAGGTGGTTCTAAAGGAGCTCACCGGCATCACGGCCCATAGGACACCACTCAGCCCCCGAACGGAGTGCCCCCGAGTCGGTTAAGACCCTAAAGGCTCCGTACCCGATCGAGTCGCCCTCGGGTGGCACACAAACCCCGAGGTGGTTCTAAAGGAGCTCGCCGGCATCGTGGCCCATGGGACACCACTCGGCCCCGGCACGGAGGTGCCCTCCGAGTCGATTAAGACCTTAAGTTGGTCTCGGCACTAAGTTGCCCTCAGACCATTCCAAGTCTTTGGAAGAATCATGTGCAGACGAATCTCCCTTCAAACAGCCCGTGACAGCTTAAGGCATCTTAAGCAACCTCCCACGTGGCTGGCGTATCTCTCAAAGATGCATCCAAACGTTGGCAAATCTAAGACCGTGATCCGGCCACGGCATCGTTGATGTGTGCAATGCTCAGAAACAAAAAATCTCAGAAGGAAGGGTCCTCCTCATTAACAGGTACGGGGCCCCCTTGTTAGTTGCACGATAAAATGTTCGACCCAAAGGAAGAGAGGAACAAACAAGACAAGGCAAGGCACAAAAGCATTTTCACAAAAAACTCTTCTCCATTAATGATGGAATTGAAGTACAAAATTTGGCCCGAGGCCAGTTACAAAAGGAAAAGAGAAAAAGAATAAATAGCAACTCTTAAGGGCTCGCTGGGGCCCGGCTCTCCCTCGTCGTCCTCCTCCTCCGCCGGCCCCTCATCAGATTCCCCAGGGCGGATCCCCTTGAGCTCGGCGATGTTGATTTTAAGAGCTGCGGACACCTTAGTTTTGCACATGTCGAAGCCCTTAACAAGGCATCGAGGCTAGCCTCGAGGACCTCCTTCTCAAATTCCGGCAAGGATTTGTAGCTGGTTATGGCCTGTCCCGCCCTGGCCTCAGCCTGCTACGCCCTGGCACCGGCCTCCTGGGCTTGTGTCTCAGCCTGCTGTGCCCTAGCCTCAGCCTCCTTGGCTCACGCCTCAGCCTCCTTGGCTTGCGCCTCGACCTCCCAGGCTCAGCTCTCGGCCTCCTCGGCATGGGTACTAGCCTTGTCAGCACAGGCCACTGCCCCGACCTTCTCCTGGCTCGCCTCGGCCACCGCCCTTTCTGCGGCGATGGCTCTCTGCGCGGAAGCGAGTGCCTCTTCCCGTGCCGCCTCAGCCTCCCTCTCGGTGTTCTGGAGCTGGCGAACCAGCCCCTCATTTCGCTCTGCAGCGGCCCTCAGTCTGTCCGAGACCAGCTCCAATTTGGCCTCAGCCACGGATGCCCGACCACTTTCAGCTTCGGCCCGACATTCCGCCTCCCTCATTCAGCCACCTAGGTTCTCCTCCCGGGCCTTGGCCTCCTGATGAAGTCGAGCAAGACTCTAGGACTGCGTCGTGCTCTCCTTCTTATATTTCTCAGCCCACGCTATGGCCTTCATGAGCACGTCCGAGGAATGAGACAGCGCTTCGCGAAGGGCGATCGCGCCATTGGCCATCTGCAGCAAGAGAGTGTGTTAATCGCAAGAAAAAATTAAGACATCACAAAGCATATTCAAAGATGAAGAAAACTTATAAGGTTACCCGGATGATGGAGACCATCACCATGTCCAAAATCGTGGAGTGGCTCTGCCCCCACATTTCTTCATCGAACTCGGCAGTCCGAATCCTTGACAAAAGATGGGCGGCTTGCCCGGTGTCCGCCATCGAATTGAGCCTGGGCGCCGGCCGCGCCGGCCCCTCCTGCAGACCTTCAGCCCGAGGGCAAGTCGGGCAGCACGCTGATCATTGGGATGAGCTCCCTGGCCCATCCCTCTGCTTCCTGGTCACTCCGTCCCAGCCTTGGACCCCCTGGCAACTAACTCCCCCTCTCCGGTAGTTGGGGGAGCACTCTCCATCTCTGGCTCCACGGCAGCCGGAGGGCTGATAGCAACTGTAACCTGCCCCGCCTCGGGCGCGTCAGCGGTGGCAGGGGCTTCCTCTTCAAGATCTATGACCACCACAGCTGCTTTAGTGGTGACCGAGATCTCTCCTTCCTCTACCTCGGTCCCAGCCGGCCCGGGACCACTTCTCCAGCCGGCATTTCCATGGCCGGCTCCTCTGCATGCGTTGGAGCTTTGGGGCTTCGGTAGCCTGATCCGGCTCGGCCTGCTCTCTCCTTCGAGCCCTCTTCGCCGGTCTGGCCGACTCTCCAGCCGCTGGCCTCTTTTGCTTCAGGACGGCTTCGAACGCGCCGGCGGAAAACTTCATCGCTGCCCCCAAAAATGATGAATGTTAGCAACAACATACAGTAAGCTTCCGGTCGAACAGAAGGAATCGGACGCCGTGCTCACCGACCGTCGGGGCCAACTTGGCCTCAAACATGTTCTCCTCGGACAGGAGTTCCTTGTAGCTAGGTATTTGGCAGGAGGACAAATGGGTAAAGAGTTCCTATCTCTCTCTCCCACGGTGGCATTATCATTGGAGCTGGTGTCCGGCTCCCTCCAATTAGTCCTCACCCCCTCGAGATGGGCAAAAAGAAATCGGGGCTTCTATCCCCTAATCTTAGATGGGAGACCTAGGGGGAAGGCTCTACCCGGCCTAGCGTTGAATGCCCACCAGGCCCCCTCACCTTGGCAGCAAAGCTTATAGAAAGTCCGAACAGTGACAGTCCTGGCCGGGCCTCATGGAAGTAGCAAAGAATAACAAAAGTGCAGATGATCCGAATCGAGTTCGGAATCAACTGCGTCGTACTAATCTATACCTATCTAAAAGGTTTAAGAAAAAGGGATGGAAAGGAAGGCGCAGCCCGCACCGGAAAAATTCCTCGTATAGAGCGACCCGACCGGGTGGATGGAAGTCACTCTATCTTCGGGCCCCGGCACGGATAGGCAGAGGAAACCGGGAATTTGGTACCTAGCCCTGATGGCCTCTACGTCCTCAGGGGTCATGGTTGAAGCCACTCCGCCGAACCTGTTGGATCAAGGCTCACCGCCGAGGGTGGAGCCGGGCGGCGGGAGGACATAGGAACCGCCCTAAGGGGGGAGGTTGAGGTAGATGGAGGTTTGTTCGCTAATGGTCGATCGCAGATGGTAATTCTGTCCACTGGTCGAGGTGCCTGATGGGCTAAGTAGGTTTGGTCTTTGCTATCGGAATGGGAAGACTCTACTACAGGCCTCTTACCCTCCTTAACAGCACGATGGTCCATGGTGAGACAAAGGATGAAACTAACCTGGGAATCGAAAGGAACTCGAAGGTAGAAGGACTCAGGTTGCAGAGGAACTCAGAGAAGAGAAAGCTAAAAGAAAGCGTTAGCAGAGTAAAATCTTTCCCCAAACCCTTGGGGCGCTTTTATAGCCCCATTTCTGAACAGCGATAATCGGGGGCCCGCCATGTGGCGTCTTCTATTGCGTCGCGAGCTGTCCGCCGGAAATCTCGCCTGCACCCGAGACATGCCGCCTCGATTCGTCCCAAGGAGCATGATCCCGACCAATCGCAGGGCATAGAAATGGAGAAACAATGATAACCCTTACCTTTTTCCCATCCCCCGATGGGCTTCCTCCTCGAGACGTCTGGCGCCAACGTCAGCCCCCACCTACCACATAATTATAGAAGATTTCGAACCGACACTGCCTCGAGAGAATATGCCAGCTCATCAGTTAGTAAAATCGCACTAGGGGGCAATCAGTTTTTGAATTTTCGTGCCCCTTTCACCCAAGGATAGCAGGCACGTGGCCCTTCGTGCTCAGGGGGGGCATCTAATGTGGCTGATGTAGCCACAAAGGCAATCATGGCAAAATCAAAATCTTAAGGCGGTCCCGGTACCTCCAAGTCGGCCGAGTCAGCACCGACTTTCCCAAGTCGGCCCCGCTCGGCCCGGCACCTCCAGGTCGGCTGAGTCGGTCCCGACTTTCCCAAGCCGGCCCCGCTCGGCCCCGGTACCTCCAAGTCGGCCGAGTCGGCCCCGACTTTCCCAAGTCAGCCCTGCTCGGCCCTGGCTCCTCAAGTTGGCCGAGTCGGCCCCAACTTTCCCAAGTCAGGCCCGCTCGGCCTCGGTACCTCCAAGTCGAAGTCGGCCGAGTCAACCCCGACTTTCCCAAGCCGGCCCGCTCGGCCCCGGCACCTTCAAGTCGGCCGAGTCGGCCCCGACTTTCCCAAGCCGGCCCCGCTCGGCCCTGGCACCTCCAAGTTGGCCGAGTCAGCCCCGACCATCCCTGGTCGGCCCCGCTTGGCCCGGGCATCTCCAAGTTGGCCGAGTCGGCTCCGACCATCCTTGGTCGGCCCCGCTCGGCCCCGGCATCTCCAAGTCGGCCGAGTCGGCACCGACCATCCCTGATCGGCCCCGCTCGGCCCCGGCATCTCCAAGCCGGCCGAGTCGGCACCGACCATCCCTGGTGGCCCCGCTCCGCCCCGGCATCTCCAAGCCGGCCGAGTCAGCTCCAACCATCCCTGTCGGCCCCGCTCAACCCCGGCATCTCCAAGCCGACCAAGCCGGCCCCGACCATCCCTGGTCGGCCCCCCTCGGCCCCGGCCGAGCCGGCCCCGACCATCCCTGGTCGGCCCCGCTCGGCCCCGGCATCTCCAAGCCGGCCGAGCCGGCCCCGATCATCCCTAGTGGCCCCAGCATCTCCAAGCCAGTCGAGCCGGCCCCGACCATCCACGGTCGGCCCGCCCCGGCATCTCCAGGTTGGCCGAGTCGGCCCTGACTATCCCTGGTCGGCCCCGCTTGCCTCGGCACCCTCAGGAGAGTCAAGGCGGTCCCGACTTTCCCAAGTTGGTCCCAGGACGGTCCTGAAGTTCAAGCCACCAACTTTTTGGCCTGCGCCATCTGACACTACCATGCCCAACTACCCACTGGCCATGCTTCCGATGGGACCAGACCTAACTACCTGTTAACCCCACTGACTGATGGGATGTAGCTCACCAACCACCATTTTTTCCCTCTCTGATGGGACAAGACCCACCAGCTGGCCCAGATTCATGCAACCCCCATGAACCCCGCGGACACTCCTTTCTTACGGAACTCCATGTGGTCGTGCAGATGTCAACCACTTATAAAAGGGTAGATCCACTCAAAAATTAGGTACAATCTCATACACTTGCTACCCTGATACCCAGAGAGGGATTCCCCCTTTCTGAGGACTCTTTTCACCCCAAGAAGAGCTCGCCTGAGCTCGTCCTCAGCTGTGACCTCGGTTGCTGACTTGAGCGTCGGAGGGTCCCCACCGAGCACCCCTTCGGTCTTGGGACTTTTTTGCAAGCCATCCGATCAGGCGTGCATTCAAGGATTAAGTAGCTCTCTCCTCCCGACGTTCAAGACAGGTGATCAGGCGTCATCATAAGTAATTAAAAAAATAAGGCGAGATCGAAATTCACGTAAATCTAAGGATATATGTATATAAGATCTTGAATTGGATTATGATATTCTGTTTCACTCTGAAATGAAGTGTCGTCTCGTTCTTGAGAGAGCTTCTTCAATGAAGCCGCCCCTAAGATTCCGGCCTCCACCCATTTTCCGTTCTCTATAACCCTCTAAACAATCCTCTAGCGAACCACCGGGTCCGTGGCAATCTCTCTTCACGCCTGAGTTGCTGCAGCCGTTGCAATCACAACGAGGATGCCGCCGATGAAACACCGTTGCTCCCTCTGTTCCAAGCCATAGCAGCCGTCTGCCACTGCCTACGACGCCGGCGACCGGGGTGTCATTAACTCATGTGATAGAGATATAGACTAAAAGATATGCTTTATGTTATGTCTTTACATTTTTAATGAGAATTCATTTTGAGCAATGTGTGCCATTTACTATATATATGTGCATGTGTCTAGTATTTACAAAGAGTATTTGATCTAGTATGTAGAGTACGGCTTACACACAGAAGGCTAGATCATCGGTTCTTTTGGAATATAAGTTTATTGTTCACAGTTTTAGATGGAATTGGACACACCATCAGTAGAACTGTAGCACAAATTTTTAGTAGGTCTGTCTTGACTACGGGGAATGGTTTATTCTAACTATTTGTGCTAGTACACTTTGTGTGTATTGAACAGGACCCAGTTGAGTTGATTATTTTATACTGACTTTATAAAATAATTTAGAACTCATGAATATTATGATTACTTATGCTTTAATCTGAATTCTATTTCTAGACATGTGTATGTAGTGATTATTGCTTTGATTACACATAGAGTGAGATTCTATATGAGTCAATAAACTCAGTGGGTTGGGCAATAACATTATATATATGGTGAATATTAATAGTTGAAGGAATCCATGTCCTGTTAATTTGGATTTATGATATCCCCTTGAGAAAGCTTATAAGTTTTGATTGTATCAAATCTTGCAAGTGATTTTAAATCCGATACATCAAATAAGTTAAGTGGATAAGTCTCAAGGATAATAACAGCCAATTAAATTATATTGTCAGTATTTAAATTTAATTGGTGGATATCTGTAATCTTAATGTGGGGACATAATAAGTATTTAATATTAAGGCTCGAAAATATAAATTCGAATGTGATTAGGAGTATAATTATAATTCTTTAGTGGAATGAATTATAATTTACGTAATTGAATCCTAACCCGGGATAGGATTAGGAGATTTAATTACGTGGGAAGTCCTTTTCATATTTGCCTATTTGGTCCCTGTTGTAGCCCTATAAATACCCTCTCAATTGGTTGCTAGGGTTAACGTTTTTGAGAAAAAAGAAAAACAAGAAACCCTAGGTCGGCCGAGAGATCCCACCATCTTGTGAGAGAAGACGGTATTTCGGGAATACGGCGGAAGGCTAAAAGGTTGAGGTCGAGCAATCAAATCGAAGTGTTCCAACGTTCAAGTCTGAAGGTATAATCTTATACTCATAGATTAGAACGGTAAAAGATTTTTGTATTACTCATATACGCTATAGCCATGATCTTGGGGTATTCCGCGCTCCCCAACATCATGATCATCTTCATTTCTTCCAGCAACTAGGTATATCTGACCACCTCTTCTTCCTCTATCCTAGCACAGGTGATTGATGCCGTTCGGGTGACTCTATTTCTTTCTCTGTTGCTGTTCATTCTTTGGGAAGCAAGAAAGGAACGATCAGCTTAAGATGGGAAGAAGATGATGCTGTCTTCTTGAAGCTAGCTAGATCAAGAACCCCACCAATTCTCTCCACCCTCGGCTTATGGGAACCGAAGTAGGCCGGCCGAGTCTTGCGGATATCAAAGCACCGTCGTCGCCACGCCTGGGTTGCGGTCTGCTGCCGGCGTTCGGATAAGAGCCGACCTCTCTCCCCTGCTTCCGTACGCTGAGCCCCAATCGAGCTCCTCTTCTAAATCGTTGAGAAAGAAAACCTTTGGTTGTGTTTGGCAGTCGGTAACTATGTTTAACATGACAATCTATCCGGTAGTAATCTGAATTAATCAAGGTTGTTAGAGATGTGATAATCTAATAAATTTATTTTTGATAAAATTATCTCTACTTACTTTCATCGCTCTTTTTTACTAACTTTGTTGGAACTTTTGTATCCAAGGTTTCGAGCCACACTCTTTTCACCGAGTCAGTTGCGGATCTTCACTCTCCACCGGCATGGCCGTCTCCAATGGAACTAGTGGCCTTCAGCATTCTCACCTTCCACTTGGTAGCCTTCGCATCCTCACCTTCCGTTCGGTAGCCTTCAGCATCCTCAACGGCCGCTTCAAATATTATTTATAAATATTTTTTTAAATATAATTATTTATAAATATAATTTTTTAATTAAATATATAATAATATATAAATTTTTAATAAATTTAATTTAGAAGTATTTTAGAAATTTGATGTTATATGACTGGTAATCTATTTGTCATACTAAACACAGTAATCAATATTATTGTAGCATTATTTGTGTATATCAAACACTTGATTATGAGTAATCTATCAAATGATAATCTATCTTATAAGCAATCCATATTACTATCCAGAATTGTCTGGCGATGCACCAAACGCAATCCATCCTATATCTCTTCTTCTTAATTCGTAGAGAAGAAGACCTTAATTCACGGAACCACCCCAATAGGTTGAACCGGGTCTGATTTAGAACCAAACCCAAGTCGATCCAGACCCAAGTTTAGATATTAGACCTAAACTAGTTCAATCAAGCCTATTTCTTGTCTAGTTCTTATTGACTAAACCTTGGTCAACTGATAGAGTAGTGTGCTTTGAGAATCATGCGCGATTCTTCTCTGGTGCTCTTTCTTTGGTGTGCTTTAAGATTCGTGCGCCGCTTTCTCCTCCCTCGTTCTCCAACGATCTTCGTCGGTTTGCTTCCTGCTTCTCAGCTGTCCTTCGTCCCTTCATCCTTTGCCTTCCCATGGCGTCTGATGGAGTTACGGGGGATCGGGTTTCCAGGAGCAAGGGAACGGACATGGGGTTCAGATGGGTGTCGTCATCTCCTTCTCTGACGGAGGTGAAGCGATTGGAGTCCCGATTCCCTGCTGTCGTTCAGGTCCCGGTGTCGTTGCTTGAGGAGGAGGTGGTGGGGTGGCAGCAGAGGGCTGTTATAGCCCGGTCTTTCCTCAAGTGGGTACCAGTGAAGCATTTGTCAAGGAGTTTCGGCGAGCTGGTATTTCCGGCATCATTGCCCCTGTCAGCCTCGCCTGCCGATGCCATATATTCCGATTTGAAGACCCTGAGGCATGCATCTGGTTCTTAATCATCCTTGGGTGATCAATGGGCAGATAATTGGGTTTGAAGCGTGGCATCTGGAATTCTTTCCGGTGGAGGACTTCGTCCCCTCGGCGTTGGTTTGGTTGAGGATGCCCAACCTTCCATTGGAGTTCTGGAAGGAGGACATCCTTAGAATCATCTCTGAGTCAGCGGGGATCTTCTCCTGTGTGGATGCTGCTACGTCATCTAGGAGCAGGGGTGGCTATGCGAGGGTGGCAGTCAGGGTGGATCTGCGCAACCCTCTGAGGCCAGGGACCCGGGTTCATGGGCTAATGGGTTCGTTTTGGCAACAATTTGTGTATGAGTCTATGGAGGGAATCTGCCCGGCTTGCAGATCATTGCATCTGGGTGGTCCTTGCTCGTCATTGGTCATGGCAGGGGAGGAAGCTTCTGCTAGTTGCTCCATCTTCGGGCCGTGGATGGTTGCGGTTCGCCAGAGGAGGAGTGCACCGGGTCGCCCGTCGAAGTCTTCTTCGGCAGTCTCTGATCCTCCCCCTGTTTCTAAGGCGAGTGATGTGGATGAGGGCTGGAGCAGTCCGGTTAAAGTGGGACGCAGACGTCCCCCTGGATCATTGAAGGGAGCTACGGTTCTTCAGCAATCGGATGGGGTGTCGGATGCCCCTGTCTCTGCTGCAGTGAAGGCTCATCAGGGTCGAGCCACAGTGAATGGTTTAGTAAAAGATAAGCTGGAGATGGCCAGGGATGGTGGGGATAACAAAGCTTCTGTAACCGTGGTCGTGCCGGTTCTTCAGGCGCGTGCCGGTTTCAATATTTCAGACCTGGGGTATCTAAAGGTGGATAAGGCTGGGATTTCTGATCCTCATCAGTCCCAATCTCTGGCTACTAGCAACCCTTTTGCCTCCTTGGGATTGGCCTCCAATGAAGGGGGCCAATTGGAGATTAGGGAGAAGGTTTCGGGTCCCCTTAAGCGGCCAGACCAGCTGACAACCTGCCTCCTAGATCCAACTCGAAACCGGTGTCGAGGAAAAGGAAAGGCAAGGGAAATTTTCTCAAAAGTAGAGCGGATTTCATTCCTTCTATGGTTAATTCGGCCCTGCCCTGTTGCTCCATGGGACTCAGCGGTCATGAGTTTATGTTGGCCAACTCGGGTAGGTCTGTTGACCAGGTGTTTGAGGTTTCCGTGGATGTTGCAGTGGACTCAGATGCTATGCAGGCCCATCCCACTTTGGATTCTCCGGATGGTATTCAGACTGCAGGGTGTAATTCTGACAACTTTATGATTGAGGATCAGGGGGGGTCCCCTCTAGCTCCAGTTAATCAATGAAAATCTTACTGTGGAATGTGAGAGGTGCTAACAAGCCCTCATTCGTTCCTCTTTCGGTAGATTGCTGCAGTTACATAATTTTGACATATGTGTTCTGTTAGAAACCAGGCTGTCAGGAGACAGTCTGGCGCGGTTTCGGAGATAGATTGCCCGGTCGTGGTCTTCTTATGCTGTAGAGGCTGAGGGTCTGTCTTGTGGTATTTTGGCCATATGGCGTGACTCAATGGTTAAGGTTGATATATTGCATCAATGTAATCAGCTGATTGGGCTTGTTGTTTCTGATGGGATTTCTACCCCTGGCTTCTATCGGTGGTCTATGCCAGCACTGATTATCGTGTGAGACGAGTCCTTTGGGGAGCTGTCTTCCCTCCTTGCTCAGGGGATTCCTTCTATTATTGCTGGTGATTTTAACTGTATCACTGAGGCTAGTGAGAAGCGGGGGGGTAGAAGAGTCACTGGCTCTGCTGACATAAGTGAATTCAGGTCATTTATTGGGTCCTCTGGATTGATGGATCTGGGTTATTCGGGGCCACAATTCACTTGGTGTAATAATCGGCAGGGGTCAGCACGGGTCTAGGAGAGATTGGATAGAGCTTTGGCCACTGTTGATTGGATTCACAGGTTCCCTGCAGTCTCTGTTACTCATCTTCCTAGGATCGCATCGGATCACTGTCCTATTTTGATTTCCACTGTGACTGATCTGCATCAGAGGAAACAGTTTAGATTCGAGCGGTTCTGGACGGTTCATTCTACTGCTCGGACTATCATATCTCAGGTTTGGCATCTTCCTATCAGGGGTAACGCTGTTTACCGATTATCTCGTCATCTTATGTTGGCCAGTCGTAGATTGTCCAGATGGAATAGGCTGGAGGTAGGTGATTTGGTTTGGCAAGTGGAGGAGGCTGAAGCAGTTATTAATGCTCTTCAGGTGAAGGAGGACCAGGACGGTTTTCTTGTGGATGTGATCTCTTCTTGTTGCGCGCGACTCTTGCTCACCACCACTCCCTTCTACAGCAGCAGGAGATATATTGGAGTCAGAGGTCCAGAGTGCAGTGGATCCGAGAAGGGGACCGTAATACCAGATTCTTCCATTAGGCCACTCTGAAGCGTCGGGCAGCTAATAGGATTCGGAGGGTTGCTGATGCGGAGGGGAACTTTCTGGAGGACATCCATTCGATTCGGACTCAGTTTCTTAACTTTTTTCGGTCTAGATGGTCTGACTCCACTGGTGATGGGGCCCCGGTCACCCAAGTTTCTGATGCCAGAAAGGTTTCCTCCTTGGATAATGCCAAGCTTGTCAGTCCGATCCATGCGGACGAGGTTCGTAGGGCCCTCTGGGAGCTTGGTCCGGATAAAGCCCCTGGGCCGGATGGCTTTCCTCCCTTCTTTTTTTGTCATTATTGGGATATCGTAGGGCAGGAGATGATACAAGCAATCCAGAATGTCTTCCAATCAAAGCATATTCCTTTGGAATGGAATCGGACCCTTATCACTCTTGTGCCTAAGCGCTTGGACGCTTCACTCCCTCAGCATTTTAGGCCGATCAGTCTGTGCATTACTTTATATAAGGTATGTGCTCGCCTCTTAGCTAGTCGCCTCCGTTCGGTTATTCCCCGTCTTATATCTCTGGAACAGAGGGCGTTTATCAGAGGTCGTTCTATCTCGGATAACGTTCTCATTACACATGAATTTATGCATGATCTCCATAGAGCCCCAGCTAGCCGATGTCTTATGGCTGTCAAGCTTGATATGGAGAGAGCGTATGATAGACTAAATTGGGCCTTCTTGTACCGTACTCTTCAGGAGTTCAGATTTGACGAGCTATTTATTAAGTGGGTTATGGCTTGTATTCGGAGGCCTTCTTTCTCTCTGATTATTAATGGGAGCCTGACTGAGTTTTTTATTCTGATGTGGGATTACATCAGGGCTGCCCTCTATCTCCTCTTCTGTTTATTTTGGCTGTGGATGATCTTTCCCGTGCTTTCATTCAGGCTGAGCAGGATCGGAGGATTGTTCCTTTTCTAGCAGGGGCAGGGGGCCCTTCTATCTCTCATCTCCTGTTTGCAGATGATTGTATTCTTCTAGGTCAGGCTTCCTCTGATAATGCAGTTTCCTTTGATTCCATTATTCAGTCCTATTATCAATCTTCTGGGCAGAAGGTCAACCTTCTTAAGTCTTCCATTTGTTTCAGCCCTAAGACTTCCAGACCCACCAGAGAAGCTGTTATGAATCTCTTAGGGATATCAACTCAGACTGACCGATTTATATATCTAGGGATTCCTATGACCGGTAGACGTCCCCGATGTTATGACCGGTAGACGTCCTCGATATTCTGACTATGAGGACCTTGAGAGGCGTGTCCGTCAGCGGATTGATGGGTGGCATGTCACTGGTTTATCTATGATGGCTAGGGTCACCATTATTCGGTCGGTTCTTTCCTCCCTTCCTCTTTATTTGCTTTCGAATGTGGCCATTCCGATTACTATTCTAAGGAGGATCGAGAGATGGTTTAGGGACTTTTTATGGGCCTCTATACAAGATGGTCACGGCATCCACCTTCTATCTTGGGACACGATTTGTATGCCTATCCAAGAAGGTGGTCTTGGTATTCAATCCCTGTTGATTAGGCGACAAGCTCTTCTGGCCAGACATGCATCTCGCTTTCTTTTGGAGCCGCAATGTTTGTGGAGCTCTGTGATGCGGGCGAGATATGGTGACTGGAGATCTGGGGAGTACATTCTGCCACCCCGAGGGTGTTCCTCCTTTTGGAAGGAGGTGTGTCAGTATGGGAATTCTATCCTGAAGAACACTTCTTGGATGATTGGTGATGGTTAGTCTATTGATGTTATCCAGGATTCTTGGATTGCAGAGCTTTCTCTATCTCGGTGGCCCTCATTTATCAGCATTGATGTCCCCTCCGACTTTAGGGTTAAGGATCTGATTTCTCCATATTCTCATACCTGGCATACCCCCACGATGACCCATTTCTTCGGTGGGGAACTTTCTTAGCGGATTCTCTCGATCCCTCTATTTCTAGTCCCTCGGTGGATGTCAGGCTTTGGCAGAGATCCTCTCTATCTAGGGCCCCTTTCAGGGACCTTATGAAGTTTTTTAGGCCTCAGTCTCAGTGTACGAAGATGCTTCTTGGATCTGGTCGCTCCCTACCCTCCCAGAGTTTAGCTGTTTATTTGGAAGCTTCTTTGGGACTGTCTTCCGACGAGTGCCCTACTATCTAGTAGGGGTATGCCTATCCAGCCGATTTGCCCTCTGTGTGGGCTGGAGGACGAGTCTTCCGATCATGCTATCTTTTTATGTCCTAGAGCTCGACAGATTTGGCACCTGATGGGTTATACTGGTAGAGTGGATGCTTCAGGTTCCCTCGCTCCCTCTTCTTTCATGATCTCCAAAGGGCCCCCCAGCATTTATGTGGCCTTTGGGTGGTTACAGCTTACCAGATTTAGCTTTCAAGGAACCAGCTTATATTCACGGAGGATCTTATTTCTTCGCAGAGACTGGTGAGGAAGATCATATCATTGTCTACGGATTATGCCCGTGCTTTGCTTTCGGTTGGTTCTGACTCCTCTGGCCTCTGGGGTTCCCCTGCTGCTTCGGTAGCGAACTGGTGTACGGTTTTCTTTTCTTGGGAGCCCCCCCTCCAGGGTTTGTCAAAATCAACTTTGACAGGAGCGTCCGTGGTAGACTTGCTGGCTCGGCCTTCATCATCCGTGGGCCTCAGGGTTATATGATGGTAGCGGATGGATTTGGTTCTCTGGATTCCTCTGTCCCTATGACCGAACTATATGCTACTTGGGCTGGTATTACTTATGCTTCTTATATTCTTCATGCCCAAAGATTTGTGATCGAGGGTGATTCTATAACGGTCATTAGGTGGCTTCGGAAGGAAAATATCCCTGTTGCCCCCCTGAATCCGATTCTCTGGGACATATGGTCCAGTCTTCAGGTAGCTGAATTTGCCCATATTCGACACATATACCGTGAAGCCAATGCGGTTGCTGATTAGGTGGTAGCTTCAGTGGCCCAGCATTCTGGCTACTGGTTTTGGAGTCAGTGTGATCCTTGTCCTACTATTTTGAGGCAAATTTTGTATTCTGATGTTTCTGGGTTGATTCATACTAGACGTGTCTGATCAACCGTTTGTACCAAAAAAAAAAAAACTTGGTCAGGTCCAATTCTTTAAGTGCAATTACTGTTGAACCAAAAAAAATCTAATCAGACCCCAAATTTAATTAACCTCATTTGAACTAGACCAAAATCAATTGATCCAAATCTAAACCAAATTAAAGCAACTCGAACTAATCAAACCAAATTGACCCAATCGGACCTAACTGAAAACCAGATCGGGACAATTGACCCAAACTGAAATGACCCATCCTAATTAGTATAATTGAACCTTTATAAGAAGGGTTCCCATTCGAATTAGACTCAAATTAACCTAATTGAACCCTAATTAATCTATTTAAATCTTAATTAAGGGAGGAATTGACCTAATTAGATCTTAATTGGTTTAATTAATATTCAATTAGAGGAGTATTAGCATAATTGAGCCCTAATTAAGAAAAATCTAGCCTAATTAAGCTTTAATTAAAGGGGTAATAGTCTAATTAGATCCTAATTAAATCAACCTAAGCATAGACCCAACCCTAATTAGTATGATTTAACAATATTGAGGATAATAATTGTAAATGATCATATTGTTGATTGATTGAGAATTGTGAGGGAGTATAACTAGATTATGGATTAGTGAGCAATATAAAAGTTCTAGTACCTACTTATATACCATATGTATAATTTTTAAATATATTTTAAGATTTATACTCATTGCTTTATCAATATGTTTTGGCTATACACAAATATGACTTATGTTTTATATGTATGATTTTGGGTATATGTAGATACAATATATTTATATTATGATAGCATGATTTTGATGATGTGTTTTGAAACTTTCTTTGCATATTACATTGATTAAAAGATGTGATGGGATGGATGTGATAAAGGGCATGCAAACTAGTCATGTGGATGTATTGATGTGGCATTAGTGACTGAATAGTGACCGAATGATCACTAGTATTAAACCAGTCTAATAAAGATCCAATTCAAGATGAACTAGATTTATATCATGTGGCACCGGTGTGAGAACCAACATAAGTGTGTAGTAATAATATAAGGCTAGGTTTATGCACATAGAATACTAATAAGGATACCAATATGCACATCAGAGTACATTGGTATGATAATGATTCAAGACGTGGCACCGTGGTAACGTAATCTAATGTACTGAATGATAAAGGTGATAAAAGACTTCTCTTATATGATATATGGTTTTATGGCATAATATTTGTAGTATGATTCATTTTATTAGATACATGATCTTCTTCATATTATGTTGATATCTATCTTATTTGCATATTCATATTTATTCATGTAAGGATTCCTGTTGAGCTATTACCGCATAACATATTACTATATATTTTACTGAGAGAATTTGGAGGTTAATTTAGAGAGAGACTTAGCGTAGATAGTCTAATCTCACCTTGATATTGTATAGATTTGTACATAATATTGATAATGATAATATATGTTGATAGTTATGATGCTTGCATACATTAAGGATTATTTATTGGTATTGTATAGACCATTCTATATTATGTGGATATAAGATGCATATATTCCTTTGATGTCATGATTGAGTGATATGAATATTGAGGATGAACATGCCTAGTATGCTCTTAGGATTTTGCTCTAAATATATGCAGCTATGTCATGATTATTTAGGTTCAGAGGAGAGACAAATTGTATGAGAGACAAATTTCTTTAATTAGAAATATAGGTGAGACTTAGGTGGTTGACGCTCAAACTTCATTAGGCCCAAGCTATGCTTATGGGCTGGGCTCAAGAAAAGCTCAACATAACATGGAATACATGCATCTGAATTTGGTATCCCCCAACATGAATATGTGAATTATGAAGGACTAATCTAGTGGTTGTGCTAAGGGGTAGATTTCTTATATATCTAATAGGCGCAATTAACCCATTAAAATTTAAAATATCTTTGAGATATATAGAAGCAATTAAAGATAATTTAAAATTGACTTTATTAAGAAAAAATAAAATTTAAGATTAATCCACTAACAAAGAGAATGAGATATATGGTTATGTATAAATATCTCATTCTATGGTAAAAAAATTATAATTAAAATATAAGGATAATGGCTCATATCCTATTATTTTTATGTATGATTATTTATAAATATCTTATTCTTCAGTAAAGAAGTAGTAATTAAAATATAAGAATAAGTTTCACACCCTATTATCTTCATGTAAATATATAATTATTTATAATATCTATATTCTTTAGTTAAGAAGTTATAATTAAAATATAAAGATAATGGTCCATATCCTATTATTTTTATATAAATATATGACTATTTATAAATATTCTCATTCTTTAGTGAAGAAGTTGTAATTAAAATATAAGGATAATGACCTATATCCTATTATCTTTATAAAAATGTATGGAGATATATGTATGTATATATGTATGTATTTCTATTCTTTCAATAAGTTATAATTAAAACATAAGGATAATGATCCATATCTTAATATCTTTATACAAATTATATATAAATATCCCTACTTTTTATTAAATATGGTTAGTGAGAAATTGATTTTTACTAAAAATAATATTTTTAGTAAATATAAGTTTATTGACCCCATTGGCCAAAATTTCTCACTCTGCCCTTAGTCATGCTTCAATGTCTGCCTAAGCCATGTTCACAAAATATTTCTGAAGCCATGTTTGGATATAATTTGAATCTAAACAATCATTCTTATCCAAGTCAAATATGAGCCTATAGAGGGACACTTGCAATCCCAGTTGGATCCAAAACTACCACTTAGCTGCTAGTTTAGATCAATGCTATTGGGGACGTGAAAAAGGTTAGCCGAATGGCTAGCTATTGTGCATCATGCTTTTTCATGAATCCATGATAGCTTGCACCAAGGACAAAGTGTATCTATTGAATAACTAATTGTTGCACATGCGCAATATTAACGTTCATTGACTACCAAAACCTAAACCATTTCCACTTATGGTAATTTATTTATATATGTATGTATGTATATATGTTTATGTATGTGCATGGCCCGCGCATGCTCTTGCATAATTTTCTTTTTATTTTCCTACAACGAGAACAAGTGTTGAACTTTATAGGTGCTTCTTTAATTACCTTTCAAACTTAAATGGGATTGGTCTTATGATTTTAGATTACTTGGTGATCATTACCTTAGAGTGATCTTAATCTCGATGATTTATGATCACTATATTTAGCATGTAATATTCTAGTGATCAAACATCCACAAATATCATAATCAAGCTGTTTAGTATGTTATTGGAATCTAAGATTACTAACTATGTAATATCATAATTACCCTTGATATATTTTATAATTACCATAATAATTTATCATTATTTCATATAATTCATATTATAAAAATATTATGACATATTATAATATTATATTACATTAATATACTCATAATATAGTATAATATAATATAATAATATTATTATACTATTATAATAACATATTATATCATAATATTGTAATTATAAGTATGTTACGTTATATTATCTTTTATTATTATAATATAATTTTATAATATTATATTAATATGAAAATAAGATCAAACATCCTTTCTTCATGAAAAAAGGACATCTTGGTCCTCAAATTTCAATCTAAGTTCATTGCTTCAGAATGATTTTTGATACCTATCCTCAAGGATAGGTATAAGTCACTAAGTTGTATTGACAATGATTTTAAAGATGAAGATGATTTAGAATCATAGCTATATAAAAGCATCAAGGTGCAGATCATCGTATACCAAATGCCTCGTAAAAGAAGACAACTAAAGCTCCATTTGGTAGAGCCCAAAAGCATTTTTGAGAGAGCTAAGTAAAATTCTAGAAGTATTTTTAAGGTAAACATTTTACTTAAAAAATCTCAAATTTAAAACTTTTATAAAAAATTTTACTCAAAAAGGTTACTTTTACTGGACTAGCTAGAAGGTCACAAATTAGAACCTTGAAAACTATCATATTTAATATTATAACATCATAATAATAATATAACACAAGTATAATAATATAATACAACATAATATAATAAATACTATTAAAATAATATTATAACATATTATAATTACTATATTATAATAGAATTATGTAGTGTAAAATAAGACAATGTAATAATATTATAATATTTCAAAACATTATAATCAATATTATATCAGGATATCATTATTTTCATACTATATTAAAATATTATAATATGATAAATTTAAGTATTATTATAATATGATATTATATTATATATATATATATATATATATATATATATATATATATATATCATTTTCTAATATTTCTATAATAGTATGTTATAATATTCTGTTATTATATTAATATGTAATATTTGTTATAATCTGAATAATATATTATAATATAATTATTAAGAATATAAAATACTATAATGTGGTATATTTTAATATTTCTATACTATGATATTATATTATATATTATTATAATAATTTATAAATTAAAAATACTAATAATCATTTTTGATAAAACAAATAATTCGATAATCAAAAGTATTATGCAGCACTTTTTACCATTTTCATTCTAAAAACATTTTCTTAGTTTGGTTAATGGTTAATTATCATATCATTTTAAAAATATAATTATCAAATAGTAAATATTTTTTTTACAAAAGCTCTACTTTTAAAAGTTTTATTCCCAAAATTTATACAATCAAAAGTTTTATTACCAACAGCTCTATCGGGCAGGACTTAAATAAGATATCAAAATCAATTCAAATAGTGATCATGCATAACTTTTTCATTCTATGAGATGTTATTAGTAAAATTCTTTTAGACTAAATTATATTTTTGACCCAACTTAGAGAAGTGTATCACTAAGTCCTTGACCTTTATAAAATTATAAAATTAATTTTGAACTTTATTTTCTATTTCTATTTGGTCCTTACCATTAAAATAGGATAACACAGTAAGCAAATTTCCTACATAGCATTCTATGTGTTTATACCTTATCATCCTGTAAGAGAGAAAAGAGAGAAGAAAGGAAGCAGCGCCCTTTCGTCATCCTCGTGGCATGAAGAAGGCCCCCCTTCGATGGAAGGGGGTCGCAGAAGGCCCCCTGTCCCCCTTTCTCCTTCTCTTCCTTTGGCCTGACGGAAGGGGGCTGCAGAAGGCCCTCCATCCCCATCGCATGTCTGTGGTGGGCTTTCTATGGCTGCCGACCCGGGGAGAGGGAGGGAGGGGGCTTCCTCCCCCTTCTCGATCGCGCGATGGGGGCATTATCCCCGCCCCCCTCCATGCGATGGGGGTGGGAGGCCTTTCGCAACAACCTTTCGCCGAACCGGGGGTGAGAGAAAGGGGAAGAAGCCATGGGAGGAGGGAGGCAGGTGTAGGAAGAAATAACCTCCAAGACATGCATATTTTAAAATTTGATAATAATTACCAATGCGGAAGCTTAAAGATTAAATATTAATCTTTCTAACATGCATCAAGATCATATCTTTGCCTTATATTATAGGATATCTAAATTATGCATAAAAATAAAATCATCAAGATCATATCTTGATCTTCAAGATAAGAAGTTATACTACTTGTCTTGAAGCCTGCCTTAAAATCTAGGGATCATATCACTTACCTTAAGAACAATTGGTAAATCCTTTGTGCTCTGCAGTCGTTCAATTGTTCGGCCTCTAGTATCGTCCACGCGAAGTCCCCGAATGATCGGATTCTCGGGAGTGCTAGCTTTTGCTAACATCAAAATCACACCAGAATTTTATGTTCTAACTCTTTAAAATTTTAATCCATAACATATCGTTGTTATAATCTCGTAAAGAATGCCCTCTAATTTATAGTCTCAATTTAGCCTTTAGATCATTGAATTCTAATACTTAGAATTCTGACATTTGGTGAAAACTAGAGACATGAATTCTAACACTTAGAATTCCAATGTTGACATTTGATGAAAACCTATGAATCCTAACACTTAGAATTCCATCATTTTGTTAATTTTGACGTTCAGTGAAAACGAAAGAGAAGTGAATTCTAACACTTAGAATTCCATCGTCTGGTTGATTCAAAGAGGTACATTAATTCCATATAAATTCTAACACTTAGAATTCTAACGGAAACCATTTGGAGAAGATTAAGGATATACATTAAATTCTGTATGAGAATTTAATCTCTCATGAGATGAGATTTTAGCTATCTCATCGTGTGAGATCGTCATGCGAGAAAACATTTTTCACACATGGGTTTGGGTTTGGGTTTTGGTTTAAGCTGATTTGAATTTATTGGATTGAACCTACATAGATCATGGTCCTAGCCCAAATCAAATTTGACTAGTCCTGAATCTATTTAAATCCAAATCAAGTCTAATTTCAAATCAATATTTGAAATTGATTAGTCCTTCTAATAGACTTAAACCTAATTGAATCTTATTCACTTGTACTTAACCCAATTAAGATAATTCAATCCATCAAATTAATTAATTAAATCATATACAATTCTCAATCGTTGACCAGCAAATAGATCATCCTAGGAAACTTCTATGCGTGTGACTCTCTAGGTTCGAACCTAAGCCAGTAGCATAAGAACAACTTTCTATACTAATCGATGTGCCCATCTAGCAATGGAACTCGACATCCAGATAGGTAGAAGAATTGCCGAGTAAACTTCAAGAACCCTAAGAAATAGTTACAGTATAATTCATCCTTTTGACCACAAATGTTAATGATGGCTTAAGAGCCTGTCAACTCTAAACAGCAAATCCATAGAGTGATTTCAACTTTAGTGATCATGTGACCTTCACATGAAGTGCCTTGGCCAAGGTCTTGCTAAATTAAAACACAAGCATTTCTTCTTTTAACAGGATAGGTCAAAATCCATCTTGATCCATAATTGACTACCACAAGTACTTGACTGCACCCAGTAACCTTTCATTGCTAAATTAAAAATTCAAGTGGTCTGGTACCTAAGTACAATGAGTTGCTTGTAAGTTACCGGTTATGATCTTCAGGTCTGAAGGATACTTATGCCCATATCTTCTCAGATTAACTCTTGATAGCAGAGTATCCGAAAATGAGTCACGTTCAATGAAATGTACTCCTACACTTTCACCTGTATATCATACCAGTGTCCTACACTCCTTGGTTAAGAGGACAACCAACAAATATGATATACAACATCCTATAATTGATAGTACTATGGCCCTTATAGTATATTATTTGATCGCAAACTCTTTTGAGGACCTTCACAGATAAATCCTCCTTTATCATGAAGGAAGATCATGAGGGCTTTATTACTATTAGGAGTTTTAAGAAGATGTTCTTATAATAAATAAACTGCCAAATAACTTTTATTAATATATCAATTTATATGTAATTTACATTAGCACAATCATCAAATGATTGGCTTTAGGATACAATTCCCAACAAACTCCCACTTAGCCTAAAGCCACTCATTACAGTATCTAATACCCATCTTCAACTTACAGTCATCAAACTCCTTGATGCTGAGTGCTTTAGTAAATGGGTCGCCTAGGTTTTCCTTTCCATCAATCTTTTGAAGATTTATATCACCTCGTTCTACAATCTCTCGAATAAGATGAAACCGACGCAATATGTGCTTGGTACACTGATATGCTCGTGGTTCCTTTGCTTGAGCTATGGCACCAGTACTGTCACTGTACAACAGGACTAGTCCATCTATGGAAGATACCACTCCAAGCTTGGAGATGAACTTTCGTAGCCACATAGCTTCTTTTGCAGCATCTGATGCAGCGATGTACTCTGCCTCGCATACTGAATTGCCACTATATGTTGCTTGAAACTTTTCCAGCAAGCAGCTCCACCATTTAGGATAAACACGAAACTCAACACACTTTTGCTATCATCATGATCTGATTGAAAACTGGAATCAGTATATCCAACAAGCTTCAAATCAGACTCTCCATAGACTAACCACTGGTCCTTAGTATTTCTCAAATATTTAAGGATTGTCTTAACAACTTGCAAATGTTTTTCACTTGGATCAGATTGGTATCTACTCACTACTCCTAGTGAGTATGCCACGTCTGATCTTGTACATGTCATGGTGTATATAATCGATCCTACTGCTGAAGCATATAGAATTCGACTCATACGTTCTCTTTCATTAGGAGTTGTCGGACAATCCTTCTTAGAAAGATGAATTCCATGGCCTATCAAAGATAGCCTTTCTTAGAATTATCCATGCTAAACCTCTTTAGCACTGTGTCAATGTACGTAGATTGGGATAGACCAAGCATCCTCTTAAATCTATCTCTATAGATCTTCATCCCTAGGATGTAGGATGCTTCTCCCAGATCTTTCATGGAGAATTATGATGATAACCATGTCTTTATTCCTTGTAATGCAGGGATATCATTCCCGATTAAGAGAATATCATCCATATATAATACAAGAAATATAATAACATAACCGTTAGCCCATTTATAGATGCAAGGTTCTTCTTTATTCTTAACAAAGCCATAAGATTTGATCACATTATCAAATTGTATGTTCCAACTCCTAGATGCTTGCTTAAGTCCATAAATGGACTTCTGTAGCCTGCACACTTTAGACTCGTCTTTAGATATAAAACCTTCAGGCTGTATCATATACACCTGTTCTTCTAAATTACCATTTAGAAAAGTGGTTTAACATCCATCTGCCAAATATCATAATCTAAGTGTGATGCTATAGCTAGCATAATCCGAATGGATTTTAGCATTGCCACAGGAGAAAATATTTCGTCATAGTCAATACTATAATGTTGATGATACCCCTTGGCAACCAGACGTGCTTTGTAGGTCTCTACCTTTCTGTCTGCACCTCTTTTCCTTTTGAAAACCCACTTACATCCTATGGGTTTTATCCCTTCGGATAAGTCAACTAATGTTTATACATTATTTTCCTTCATGGAATCAAGTTCAGATTTCATGGCATCAAGCCATTTATCAGAATCAGTCCTTTGCATAGCATCCATATAGGTGATCGGATCCTTGTTGTTCTCATCGAGCTCAATAGGATCCTCGTTCTGGACCAAGAAACCTAAGTATCTATCTGGTTGATGTGGTACTCTACCAGATTGCCTTAATGGTGCATCTAAAATGGGTTTTGAGTTTGATCTAATCAACTCAGATTCTAAGGGTTCAAAGGTTTGTATTGTTCCTTCTACTTGATGAACTTTCTCAAGTTCAACATTAGAGTCATTTGTTCCTTTCCTAAGGAACTCCTTTTCAAGAAAACCGCTCTATTACTAATGAACAACTTTTGTTCTTCAGTATTGTAGAAGTAATATCATTTGGTTTCTTTTGGATAGCCGATAAAAAAATATTTATCAGATTTGGGTTCAAGTTTGTCTGATTTTACATGTTTCACATAAGCCGGACGCCCTCAGACTCTCAGATAGGTGATAACTGGTTTATGTCCATACCACATCTCATGTGAAGTTTTAGAAAAGACTTACTTGGAACCTTATTGAGAATATGATAAGCTAATTCTAATGCATATCCCTAAAATAATATTGGCAAGCTTGCAAAATCCATCATGGACCGAATCATGTCTAATAGGGTTTGATTCCTTCTTTCCGATTCACCGTTATGCTGCGATGTTCCTGGAGGAGTCCATTAGGAGAGAATCTCATTCTCCCTTAGATATGTCATAAAGTCATTTGAAATATATTTTTCTCCTTGATCTGATCGAAGGGTCTTAAAATATTTTTCTGTTTGTTTTTCTACTTCTTTATGATATAGTTTGAACATTTCAAACGACTCAAATTTATGTCTCATAAGATAAACATAACCGAACCTAGAAAGGTTGTTTGTAAAAGTAATGAAGTAGTAATATCCACCTTTGGCACAAGTGCTCATTGGTCCATATACATCAGTATGTCTAAACCCAATAACTCTTTGGCTCTTTTATCTTTTCTAGTAAAAGAGGACTTGGTTATTTTACCAAGAAGAAAGGATTCATAAGTAGTTAATGATTCATAATCATCAACTCGAAGGATGCCCTCCTGGGTTAACCTATTTAATCTGTTCTTATTGATATGACCCAGCCGATGATGCCAAAAATAAATATCGGTGATATCAATTATTCTAGGGCACTTGATTTGTACACTACATTTACAGGCTATGATAATATATAAATGACATTAGATAAATGCCTAGTCATTACAGTGACTCCATTCATAATGATATTCATAGTAACATCCTTTATTGAAATTTCATAATGACTTTTGGCCAAAAGGCCTACAGAAATTATGTTCAACAAGAAAGTTGGGCAAAAATAACAATCCTTTAGTACGATAACATTTCTATTGAAAACTATTTCAAGAACTCCTAATGCTAGAACTGGAACTAATCTTCCATCGCTGACATTAAGGAATCTTTCATTGTCCTCAAATCTTCTAGCGACTTGTAGTCCCTGCAATGAATTTTAAATGTTAAAAGGACTCCCGGTATCCAATACCCAGGTCTGATTATCATATACAGAAAAATTACAAGGTGTTATCATATAAATACATTGTTGAGCAACATCTTGCCCCTTTTCTTCTTTGGCCTGTTTGGATCAAGTATGACAATGTAAAGAGGATAGTTCCTCTTCCAGTGCCCTTGTATCTTGCAATGAAAGCATTCAGCTTGACTTTTATCAACTTTCTTCTTCATATATCTGACCCCTTATAGATGTCCTAGCATGTTACATCTTTTTTATATTCTTTTTCTTCTTCCCTTTCCCAAAGGATTGATGCCCTACCTTAGATCCTTCAACCACATTAACCAAACCCTTAGAGAGCTAGTTGTCCTTCTCAAAGTTTTGTAACAACCCCAACAAACCGTGGTAGTTGACTGCAGTCTTTGTTATTTGAAAATGAGTAAGAAAAGGTCGGAAGGATGAAGGCAAGGAATTCAGGATCACATCTTTTCTCAACTGCTCATGTAGAGGAAAGCCGAGCTTGCTTAGGAGTTCTATCTTTCGATCATATATAATACATGATCAGTGACAAGAGATCCATCCCTCATTCGAGCATTAAAAATAGCACAACTAGTCTTGTGCCTTTCAATATCGTCGGGTGTGCTGAAAGATTCATTCAACGCTTGAATGATTTCTTCGCATGAGTATTCTTGAACCGGCGACCGAATTCATCATTCATTGCTGCTAGCATGATGCAATGTACACTAGTTCTATCACTGAGCCACTTTTGATAAGTGTCTCTCTCAGAATTTTGGATGTTTGCATTAGGTATCTCAGGTGCAGGATTATTCAGAATATATAGAATCCTCTCATGCTCAAGGACGATCTTAAGTTTTCTAAACCAGCTATTGAAATTTAAACCATTCAACTTATCACTATCCAATAGGGACCTTAATGATAAATTAGTGGTCATTTTTTGCATAAGGAAAAACTAAAGTTTAGTAGTATATAAATTGATTCAGTATAAAGACTTGGACTTTAGTCTAAAGATTCTTCCATTATTTTTTCAAATTGGCAGCCTCTACACCCTAATTCGAAGAATTATTCTTAATTCTTTTGTGGGCACTAAGATCTACATAGACTACATACAAGCCCAAGTAAAGCTTGGCCAACCCATATGTATATAAGAGTAGGTTCAAAACCAATTATTTTTCCAAACAATTCTTATTATTCAGTTTTGCCCCATGTTCCTCTTCAGCAGGCATGGAGTGCCTCCACTGAAAGTTTTGGTTAGGTCCAACCATTAAATAATATATCAGTGCAACATATCTATAGACAACCAAGCCCGAGTGAAGCTCGGCCCATCTGACTGTCTATTTAATAGTTACGCTAACTTATCATATAACGAATGATAATTCTGATGGTTGAGAGCACCAGGCATGGAGTGCCTCCAATGATTATCAAGACATCGGACTCATTATCACTCACCTTAATGAGAGGCTATAATCTAGTTATCATATAACCATTTCATTTTAAGGACCTAATAATTTTAGAGGATTTAATAATCTGAAGATAAATTTACTAATCAAGTTCTCCCACTGAATCTATGAAGTTAGTAGAATGAGACAAGATTAAGTCAGGTTAAGTGGCACCTAAATCAGTTAGACTGATTTCCTTACAGGCATGGGTTAACTCGAATCAGGCAAATGATCTTAATCATAATGGTTCACCATATTGACCAGGTAAGTGAGACCAATGGAAGTGATATGTCATTAACTCGTTAAAGATGCATCAATACAAGTAGCTTCAATTAAAAACCATTCGATCGTTGATCCCAGAGCAACTTGCCAACTTACCTTGACATCATATGGTTAACCAATTTTGATTTGACCATCTAAGAGATTCATGCTTAACCACGGAGCCTAATCTACATCCATTTGGTTTAATCAAAGACATGGACATGATCAACTACCACTATTGTTTGATTTAGAGCATCCTTAACCTAATCTAATTAATTTAGATTTGATCAAATACTCTTATAGTCAGGGTCTAACTCTTTATGGATCTGATTTAGCTAACCCAAAAGATTAAATATATTTCATGTTCCATAACTTCCATGTCATATATTTCAAATCATGCATCACTACTCATAATTCCTATATTTAGATCATATCTAAAAAGATTATAAATAAATATTTGACATTCAAATAAGACTCTCATAAATATTTACATATTTCATAACATAGACAACAAGCTCTCATATCTATGTTTTTATTCTAAACATGCAATTATCATGCTTTTATACAACATCAATATGTATCAAATATAAAACATCTCTTGAGAGTTTGTGTAATCTGTGTTTTGATGCCAAAGATCAATTTGAATTATCTTTTGACTAAGAATCAAAAATGAGAAAACCATAACGGCACCGCAATACGTCATAGAATACCTCGTTGAATGGGATAATGTGGATTTTTAATCCATCTATGACTGGATAGCCTGGTGATCGATTTAGTTATGATTACAAAATTAATAGGAACACTAATTTACATGCTATAAATTAGATCAAGATGAAACCATGCTCTGATACCATTTATAGGGAGAAATAACCTCCAAGGCATGCATATTTTAAAATTTATAACAATTACCAATGCGGAAGCTTAAAGATTAAATATTAATCTTTCTAACATGCATCAAGATCATATCTTTGCCTTATACTATAGGATCGTTTGATCTAAATTATGTATATAAATAAAACCATCAAGATCATATCTTGATCTTCAAGATAAGAAGTCATACTACTTATCTTGAAGCCTGCCTTCAGATCTAGGGATCATATCACTTACCTTAAGAACAATTGGTAAATCCTTTGTGCTCTGTAGCCGTTCAATCGTTTGGCCTCTAGTATCGTCCACGCGAAGTCCCCGAATGATTGGATTTTTGGGAGTGCTAGCTCGCAGAAAAATAACTTTGCTAATCTTGAATCTCCCACTTGAATCTTCCTCCAAGATCCACCAAACTTTTACTAACACCAGAATCACACCAGGATTTTCTGTTCTAACTCTTTAGAATTTTAATCCATAACATATCATTGTTATAATATGGTGAAGAATGTCCTCTAATTTATAGGCTCAATTTAGCCTTTAGATCATTGAATTCTAATACTTAGAATTCTGACGTTTGGTGAAAACCAAAGATATGAATTCTAACACTTAGAATTCCAACATTGACGTTTGGTGAAAACCTATGAATTCTAACACTTAGAATTCCATCATTTTGTTAATTCCGACGTTCGGTGAAAACGAAAGAGATGTAAATTCTAACATTTAGAATTTCATCGCCTGGTTGATTCAAAAAGGTACATTAATTCCATATGAATTCTAACACTTAGAATTTCAATGGAAACCGTTTGAGAAGAATTTAATCTCTCACAAGATGAGATTTTAGCTATCTCATCGTGTGAGATCGTCATGCTAGAAAACTTTTTTCACACATGGGGTTTAGGTTTGGATTTTGGTTTAAGCTGATTTGAATTTATTGGATTGAACCTACATAGATCATGGTCCTAGTCCAAATCAAATTTGGCTAGTTTTGAATCTATTTAAATCCAAATCAAGTCTAATTTCAAATCAATATTTGAAATTGATTAGTCCTTCTAATAGACTTAAACTTAATTGAATCTTATTCACTTGTACTTAACCCAATTGAGATAATTCAATCAATCAAATTGATTAATTAAATCATATACGATTCTCAATCATTGACCAACAATAGATCATCATAGGAAACTTCTATGCATGTGACTCTCTAGGTTCGAACCTAAGCCGGTAGCATAGGAATAACTTTCTATACTAATCGATGTACACATCTAGCAATGAACCCGATGTCCTGATAGGTCGAAGAGTTACCGAGCAAACTCCAAGAACCCTAAGAAATAGTTACCGTATAATTCATCCTTTTGACCACAAATGTTAAGGATGGCTTAAAAGCCTGTCAACTCTAAACAGCAAATCCATATAGTGATTTAAACTTTAGTGATCATGTGACCTTCACATGAAGTGCCTTGGCCAAGGTCTTGCTAAATTGAAACACAAGCATTTCTCCTTTTAACAGGATAGGTCAAATTCCATCTTGATTCATAATTGACTACCATAAGTACTTGACTACACCCATTAACCTTTCATAGCTAGATTAAAAATCCAGATGGCCCGACACCGAAGTACAATGAGTTGCTTGTAAGTCACCGGTTGTGATCTTCAGGTCTAAAGGATACTTATATCCATATCTTCTCGAATTAACTCTTGACAACAGAGTATCCATAAATGAGTCATTCAGTGAAATGTACTCCTACACTTTCACCTGTATGTCATACCAGTGTCTCTACTCCTTGGTTAAGAGGACAACAACAAATATGATATACAACATCCTATAATTGATAGTACTATGGCCCTATCATAGTATATCATTTGGTCGCGAACTCTTTTGAGGACCTTCAAAGATAAATCTTCCTTTATCGTGAAGGAAGATCATGAGGGCTTCATTACTATTAGGAGTTTTAAGAAGATGTTCTTGTAATGAATAAACTGCCAAATAACTTTTATTAATATATCAATTTATATGTAATTTATATTAGCACAATCATCAAATGATTGGTTTTAGGATATAATTTTCAACAGCATGGTGGGGGGCTTCTACGGCCTCCTTCCATTGGAGGAAGGGCTTCATCCCCATTCTCTCCCCCTTTCACGCACTGCAGGGGAAGTGGAAGGGCACTACTTTTTTTCTCTCTTTCTCTCTTATATGGCAATGAGGTGGGACACAATGAATGTTATGTAGGCAATTTGGTTACAGTATTACTTTATTTTAATGACAAGAATCAAATAAAAATAAAAAATAAAGTTTAAAATCAGTTTTGTAACTTTTTAAGTTTAAAAATTAAAGCAATACACCCTTAAAAGTTTGAGGGTCAAAAATATAGTTTAGCCTTCTTTTTATTTTATTTTGCTTATCAACACATAAGAACTAGGCAAATTGTTTAAAAGTATAAAAAATAATTCGGTGACTATTCACTCAAGTTTAAAATTGAAACATCTCTCCTCCTTGAGAGCTAAACTACCAACTATTAGCCAGAACTACTCAAATTAGTTTTAAGCATTCTAATTAAATATAATTACTATTATACATAGATCCTTTTGAGAAGAAAATATGGTATGCAAGTCATTTTCACATACTTTCACTCTTTGCTCGCCAATCTTGGTATCTGAAAGGAAGTGGAAGCTTCGTCGATGCTCTCTCCAAACCAAACAAAGTGGAAGCATATTAAACAACTCAACTCAACCTATTTGAGTCATTATCTAATTACATGGGTTGGCTATATGAATCTGCTTCCTTCGTTCTACTCTATTTAGAACTAAATCGATACTTAAATTATAAATAGTTATTCATGTTAATTTAGGTTTACTTTTATCTTTATCAGTACCATGGATCAAAGGTAGGAGCCATTGAAGTGATGTGTTGGTTGGTACGAGGGGGTCTAGGTGTTGGTTCTTTTGGATAGGCATTGAGAAAAACTTTGGCGTGTAATCTCTTGCTATCCATCACTTTATTTCCCCACATTAAATGAACTAAATTTGCTAAAGCTAGGCGACAATAGCAAGATTCGGGGTCCAAATTCTGGTACGTAGATGATGTATTGTGAGGGCCATCTTCTTCTGGGGATAAGCACCTAATAAAGTGGAGAAGATGCATGCATGCAGCTTTCCGATCTTTTGCCGTGACGGAGTTCAAATGCTTGAGCGAGAAGTTTCTAATCTGTATGTTAAAGTGGTTCACCAAACACAAAGCAACTAGTTATAGGTCAACTGGTTAAATGAATTTAAAACAAACCAAAAAGAGATTTTATTTGCACATTTTTTGTTTTGTTGTTAATTAACAAATCATCAACAGATCATGTGGGTGGGTCTTTCCTGACTAAAAATGCAATGGTGCCGAGGAAGGAGGAAGAGGAGATTCTTTGTCACAGTTCACAGTCGATGCAATGGATATACATCATGTGTTGCTGAGTTAGTGCCATACCCAGAATGGGCCACATATTATTATTGATTCCAAAATGGCAGGTCTCTGAGGATTTTCTGAGATGATCCCTGCGGATAGAAAATAGGATTTACTAAGCATATATGTGACTGTCTTAAACTGACACCTCGTGAAGCGCATGCTGAACAGGAGACAATGGTGGACTATAATGGAGCCTACATTAAGAGGAGGAAAATTGAGAAGATCAAAATATTCTTCTCGTTGTAACAATTGGATGGGTTCATAATGCTGCCAAAGGCATGGCTTATGGTGATGGTGACATGCATGATGTCACTGCCATAATTATTAGATAGATGTCTAACTTCACAAATATTTTTACTTTCCAATCAGTGCCTCCCATCCTCCGTCACACGTGGTGACGCAAAGTATTTCCAAGAAAAAAAACAGTCGTCAGTACCGTTGGAACTTGTTTACAACGGTTACAATGGGGGCATAAAAGCTCTACTTAAACCTTCCAAGGAGCAGGCAAGACAAGACTTCAGCTCCATGCAACACCAATAAAGAAATGGGCTCATATTGAAATAAGCCTTTGATAAGCGTGGAGCCTGTTTTTGGTTGGTCTCACACTAAGAACTTGAGATACCTTCGTTTCCTAATTGGTTTAAGGACAGCTGTGGCCTCGGCGTGCCAGCTTTTCATTGAAAGCGATAGGTGGCGGCTATTCTTCCCCGTTCCTCTCCCTTTTTTTATTTTTTTTTTTTTCTTCTCCCCCGTTTCTTCACAATCACACCTATTGTTTAATGTTGAATTTCTCTTTTCTCTTTTTCTACTTCAAATTTGACTATTTTTCAAGGAAAGTAGATGCTAGTTTCGAAGAAATGAAGGATGCATGAGTTAGTAGCAACAGACATTACGTCTTTTCAATGTCGAAATAATAAGAGGTTGCTATAGAATCTCTATTTTCCCCACTTTTATGTTTAATTTGACACCATGCTAAATTTTTTTGATAAATTACTAATTTTTGCATTTATTAATTTCTTAATGAATCAGTAAAAAATTAATTTTTGAATCTGCAATTTAAAATGCGGGTATTAATGTGTTCAACTTTTTATCAAATCCGTATTGGGTTTTAACATATAACATGGAATTAAAAGTTTCATGCCCTAACTAGAATGCAAGCAAATTCATCCTAACAAAGATGCAAGAAAATTCATCCTAAATCTAAGAAAACAGACCCATATGAGGAGGCTTCTGTCCTAACTAGAATGTAAATAGCTAGGATACTGCCAACGAAGCGTTCAAAATTCTAGTAACAGGAGAGAGAATTGAAACTAGGGGGTTCATTTTTTTTCAAAAAAAATAAAAAAGAAAAAGAAAAAAGTTGGGTGTGGGTGTTGAATAATCTTGAGTATCTTATAGCTGTCAAGAATATATTTGTCACATGTTGACGTGGGTTATGTCGAGAAGTGGAATCTGTTATATTATATTTTGTTTTGTCCTCTTCTGTATTTCCAACCTTATTATTTTCTGAAGTTAATGCAATCCAATGGTAAATAGATCTCACCATAGACTTCTCCACCTTTCCCTTGCCTTCCTCTTCACAGCCTGTCAAGCTTGCAATTATTCTGGGATCGCTTTTGTTGTTTTCCTATCGGTAGCTGGGCTGCTCGTGAGCAGAGAGAAGATATTTGCTCATATCTCATGTAGCCTCCGAAGACACCCTAACTTGGATTTTTCTGCCAGCTAAGATTCCGTGGGAACGCCACCATGAAGAATGAGTCATGAAGATGATGACGGGAACTGGATCATAACCTTAATTTGTTTGCCATCCATGTTGATGACATGGACTATAGAAGATGCAGGAAGGAGGAAGATGCTTGATGAGCTGCAGAATCTAAATTTGAAGGTAACCGATTGTTCTTCTCATCTTCTTGTCATCCTTTCACCGTCTCTCTTATTCTTGTCCCCCTTTTTTTTTAATGGTGTTCCTTTCTTTTAACTTTATATTGTTTGGGTTCTTTATGGAGCTTTGAGTGAACTAATTGAATTCTTGCTTAATTATGTAACTGTGGCTAATATGAAGACCTTTTTACTATGTACATGGGAGCTGGGAGGAGTATCCTTTTGCAGCTGAATTTCTAGTGTTGTCAATAGGAGAGTTTTACTGAGGATTTGCATGTATTCTGTATGAGCCTCGAGTGTAATATTGGAAGCCAGATATGTGGAACTGATTTCGATGGTTCATTTTTGCAACCTATAATTGGAACTTAAAATAATTTAGGCCCTTAGCTCTGACTATTTTTTCCTTTATACAACGGAAGAAATTTGCTAGATGGTTTAGAACGGTGAGGAGGCTTATTTTTCTATGGCTACATATGATGCACTGAAAAAAAAAATCAAAATCAAAATTAGATTTTTCATCAATTATAAAGGAGACAGGTCTGTTCCTAAATCGATAAAGGCACTGCCTCATTCTGCTATCCGAGTCCGCTGGGTTATGTACTTCAATAGCTTACGCACCCTGTGTTTCCTAATAACTGAGATTTTCCCTGAATGAGTTGAGAATTCCAAGGTAACATGTCTGACACCATGAAGCTGCTGACAGAAAAATCTTTTCTCAGACAGATGTTGCATCCTCTCAGTCCTAGTTTTTCTGTTTAGCTTTCATGCAAGCTTAGGCCGTAATTCTGATTTAGCTGTCAGATATGCCTGCAGGTGGATGGCTGTTAGTTATGACCACATTCTTCTCCACGCACACACACACAAAATAGAGAGAGAGAGAGAGAGAGAGAGAAGAGAGAGAGAGAAGGCAGTAAAGATAAAATATGCTGCAATTTAGACTTACAAGTTACAACACAAAAGGCTGCCTCATGACACATGTTGGCCAGAGAAACGAATCAAGTCTTTCGATTGCAGCAGAACCCCCATAATTGGTTCCTCTGACTAACCCTTGCTTCCGGTTTTACCAATGTTCCAACAATATTGTCAGAAAAGTCGTGGATAGTTATCTCTTATTACAATTTTCTAGCGTTGACGCTTATTACATTTTAAAATTTATGCTCTTGTGGAATGAAACTGGTGTTAACTGCTGTTCAGATGTTTGCTATTTAACGAGTGTCTCTTCCAGTAGCCTGCTGTGTTTTAAATTTTAATGGTCTTGCCACTTACAATTATAGAAGTATCACAAATGGCACTCACTGTTTCAGGCATGGGAACAGTCCTCCAGCACCCTGAACATATTCACCATCTCGCTTAAGGTAGGCATCCGAACTGGCTTGATGCTGTTTTTGGAGCCCATGGAAAAAGAGTCCGTAAAGAAAATGATGCTGAAACAAGAAGAAATTTTTAAACAGCAGGTGCGATAACATTCTTCTTCCCATCCCTCATTTCGCTTCTTAATCCTAATCACATTTCTCTTCGATGCAAGTTAGATGAGTTACAAATTAGAATTCAACTCAACTCATCTAAGCTTTTTCTCAACTACATGAGGTCGACTACATCCTTCACTTTGCTCTATTAAGAACAAAGTTAGACGTTCAAAGTCCTATCCTTTTACATAGTTTAATTTAATAAATTCATATTTTAGAAAATTAACGAAGTTTTAAGTTGATTGTTAGCTATCCAACGTGATCCTTCTCTTTTATCCGAGCTTAGAATCGGACTTGACAGAGTTATAATTTGCAAATTAGAACTAACTTATTTTCTAATAGTACCATTGGATTTGGACAATGCAGGTGAGGGAGCTCCACCGGCTTTACCAAGCTCAGAAACAGTTAATGGCTGAGTTCAAAAGTTATGAGGGGACATCTGGTTCCTTTTATCTTGATGACAGGCATCAGTCAATATCGCAATTAAGCTCCGAGAGCAGTCTTCGAAACCAGCACGAAACTTGGGAAAACGACCCCTTGGGAAAGCGAAAAGGCTTCTTCGACCTTGAACAGCCTGTGGTGGAGACAAGCCATGAAGGAGTTGCCAATGTCAAGGCTGCCAGCTTACGGAGGCATTTAACAAAGAGGACAACAATGGAAGGCCCAGAAATTGACATTGATGTTGAGCTTAGTTTGAGCATTGGGTGTGGTGCGGGCAAGAAGAAACCAAAGCATGGCCTTCATCTAGAGAGTGAAATGGGCTGCCTTATTTCAGGTCCTAGTGAGACAAAGCAGCCAACATCAATTACGCCTGTTGGACCGCGCAGAAGAGGGGAAGGCAGTGATCTCCCTTGGAGCTCAAAAGAGGGGTGCTTTCAAGGACCGCGCAGAGATTTCCGAGCTTTATGAGTTTTAACTTTTAAATACTTGTATGTATTGAGGCTCACATACTTGGAGTCTTGGATGCATCGCCAAAAGCATTGAGGTGGTTAAGAGTATTAATTGAGGGTCCACTGGAGTGAAGAATCATTGATGCTACACGTATATTATATTCTGATCCAAAAAATAATAATAATAATAATTTTTCAGATATATTTGAATAGTTTTAATGGATTGCAAGATTGATTGCACTCATTTGGGGCGCTCCATGATCTAACAAACTACAAAACTTTCAAGCTCAAGTTGCCATCCATTTAAAGGTTGAGAACAAGAGGACCAAGATATATGACAGAATATTTGCAATGTCTTTGAACTTCAGCAATGAAATTGTCGCCAATGTTATTATTTTGCATTAGTACTCCTTGCTTTCTACTTTTCTACGTCATCTATGAAGGTTTTTCTTTTTTTTTTTGTAATTGAAGGAGCCGATGATAAGGGACATACCGTAATCTCGACAGCAGCGAAAGCAATAGATCGTTGATCGTCGGGGGCTACCAAAGTCCCCTATGTGTCCACGCCCCTAAGCTGCAGCACCGGTGAGGGAGAGAAGGATGAGCCTTCAATAACCCTCGGATGCATCTCTCACTCAGAAGAAGTCTCATTGAAGACATCTTCGGTCTTCTATTTAAAGACGGCTATCACCAGCAGATAAGCCAGAGGGTTAACTTACGAAGCGTCCCTCAAAATCCGAAGAGTCCCAGAGTTACGAAGAGACTCGAGGGACTCTTGGGATATCGTGTGGACGAATTAATGGCACCCAGGCCAACAATCTCCCACTCGTCCACACAGGAACATTATAACCTCAACTCTCTCAACTTGTAGTGTGGTGGAATGTGGGACCCGATGAAACTCACACAAAGTGACACATAGCGGATAAACTGCAGTAAGTTAATAAATAACTAACGCAGTAAATATGAATACAATCCAATCCCGTCTGTGTCCTAGATAATCCGATCACACCTGATCAAGCACTCTCAATCCCTCAAGAGATCTACCCTGAGCAGCACTTGAAGAACACAAAGTCATAATGTTGATATCCATAATCATATGCAACTCATACACATGATTTTCGGGCAATGGATCACAAACATAAGGTGTAGTCGCGAATAACCTTCCTTGAACACTCATACCAGTCCATCTTTATCCAGTTAACTTCCTAGGATTGTTTCATGTGGCCGTATCAATTCCATAACCCTGGAGGACAAGGCTAAAGAAGTCATACTGAACTCCAACTTTATGATATAGGTTCAAGTCCAAGGACACTACATAGTTGTAAGGCTCACACGGTAACAAAGAGGGAATATATTACGTTACTCCTTACTAGGTCGTCTTAAGCACATGTAACATAATACATGTTACAGTGGAGCTCCCACTCAATGGGCCATGTCATACTCAAGCACCATACGAACACAAGTCCAGGCATCACAAAGTTGCTTGACTCGAGCACACTTTAATGCTCCAAGTTCGGCTACAACAGGCTTAGTACGATTTAGTGGACATATCAAAATGCATACATCATGTATGTATATACACCGTACTCAACTCTCCTGATTCTCATCTCAGTCCATACTGAGGCGACTATTATTATAATCTATTCAGTTATAATATATGTAGCCCATTTTGCAACTTATGCATTCTGCAACTCATGCATTGCTACTCAAGCATCTATAATGCTATATTAGTCTCATCCTGCCCACTACAAAAGTGTCAGGGCGATCACCCGTGTGAGTGGGCTGATCTAAGCCTGCGACATTTATACACATATGTGCCTATAAATATGAACTCATCATAATAATGAAAATAAACATTTCATAAATTTTAACACATAGTCATTGATGTCCATACAATCCCTGTCTGACAACAAAAAGAACATACACAAACTCCTACATAAGTCTGAAATATATCACGATCTGTCACACTCTATACAGACCAAGACCCCTCACATGAGCCTGGAACACATCCCTAGGAATAGGCTTCATCAGAGGATCAGCCAGCATCCTGCTAGTAGAGATATGCTGTAGGATAACTTCTCCTTGCTTGACCATGTCTCTAATGAAGTGATATCTTATGTCAATATGCTTGGTCCTTCCATGGTACTTAGGACCCTTAGCATATTGTACTGCTGTCATACTATTAGAACTAATCTGAATAGCCTCATATGGAGTAGCTGATATCTCAAGTCGCCTCAAGAACCTCCTCAGCCACACAGCCTCCTGACAGTAGCCGAACAAGCAATATATTCGGCTTCCATGGTGGACAAGGCGGTACAGCTTTGTTTCTTACTGCACCAAGTGACAGCTCCACCTCCAAAGATAAACACATATCCTGTAGTGGATCTATGCTCATCCCTATCACCTGCCCAATCATAGCCACAAAAACCCTTTAATCTCAAATCACCACCCTGATAGCATAGGGTGAGATTGGCAGTACCATGAATGTAACAAAAAATCCTTTTAACTGCAACCCAATGAGCAAGTCCTGGATCACTTTGGTATCGGCTAACCAAGCCGACTGCAAAGCAAATGTCAGGGCAAGTACACAACATAGCGTACATCAAGCTCCCTACTGCACTAGCATAGGGGATCCTGCTCATCTTTTCTCTCTCCTCATCAGTTCTAAGGCACTGATCGATGCTTAAAGTACAGCCTTTCTCTATTGGGGTATCAACGGGTTTAGAATAGTGCATTCGGAATCGTTCTAAGACTTTATCAATATATGTTTCTTGTGACAAACCAAGAAACCTCTTAGCACGATTCCTTAGGATCCTCACTCCCAGCACAAAATTTGCCTCACCCATATCCTTCATCTCAAAGATAGAGGACACCACTCCTTAGTGGCATTGATCACTCCAATAGAACTCCCAGCAATTAGGATGTCATCTACATACAACGCCAAGATCAGAATCCCATCGTCTAATTTCTTAATGTACATACAGTGGTCCTCCTCAATCATATCTAAGCCAATCGATGTAATGGCTTCATGAAACTTGAGGTACCATTGCCTAGATAACTGCTTGAGACCATAATGGATCTTCTAAGGCGGCACACTTTGCCCTCCTGTCCTTTGATCACAAAGCCCAAAGGTTGATCCATATAGATCTCTTCATCCAAGCTTCCATTAAGAAATGTTATCTTAACATCCATTTGATGTAGTTCCAAATCTAAATGGGCTACAATAGCCAGGATCAGGCGAATGGAGGCAAATCTCACCACAGAAGAAAATGTCTCCTCATAGTCTATACCCTCCATCTGGGTATAGCCCTTCGCCATAAGACGAGCCTTGTACTTATCAATTGACCCATCAGCCTTACGCTTAATCTTAAGAACCCACTTATTTCTTATAGATTTACGTCAAGGCGGAAGGTCTACCAAGTCTCACACATGATTCTTGGCCATCGATACCATCTCATCTTCCATAGCAGCTTGCCACTCACAATGAGCAGGTGAATCGAGCGCTTCTTCAATAGAAGCAGGCTCATCTGGATCCAACGAAGTGCAGAGAAACACATTCCCTTCTCCGTAACTGCGGATCTGGACCCTGAAGACCGCTCTCAGGTGGTGCATCAACCCTCATAGGTGAGCTCCTACTAGGCTCAGCTTGTGCGCTTCCACTGTCTGGTGCGACACCCCCACTGGGTCTAGATGGTGCATCAACCCTCATAGGTAAGCTCCTACTAAGCTCAGCTTGTGCGCTTCCACTGTCTGGTGCGATACTCCCACTAAGTCTAGCATTCCCACTATCTATGGTAAGAGGGCCTAATAGCCCAGCTTTAGCCATACGTGCTATCCTATCTTGGCCCACATGACCAAGTCTGGCATGCCAAAGAAAACTATCATCACAGGCAGGAATAGAAGCACAAGAAAAGAGAAGAAAGAAGCACACAATTCAACATCAAGTCTAAAGAACCCTTATGACAAATATCCATAAAAGGACAAAACACCATCTAGATGACTGACATACGGTCACCAAAAAAACTAAAAGTGTAACCAAGTGCCAACAGGGAAAGAACAGAACAAAGATTACACCGAATAGTAGGGACATACAAAACGTCATGTAGGATCAACACATGTCCACCACAAAGCGTAACACGATATGCTCCTACACCCAAAACCTGCTCACGCAGACCATTCCCAAGCATGACAAAGTGGTATCTACAGGTATCCGGTGAAAATCCATAAAACTAGCTCGATCTCGCACTATATGTTTGTTTACTCCCAAATCTACAATCCAATCGGGGAGCGAGTCAGCAACTAATGCATATGAACAAACATAGAGAGAGCTTAATATGGAGCATACCTTCTTTGGCTCAATGCAATCATGAGCAAAATGGCCTTTAGCTCCACAATTGTAGCACTTAATCTTTGTCATATCTCTCTTGCCCCCTCGATGTCTTCTCTTAGGTTTGGCCACGATTTTTCCTTTATATCCCTGAGCACTGCTGTTACTTGTCTTTCCTTCTTTTTGTTCTTGGGCCTCGAAGACCCATCAGTAACTACATAGGCCGAAGGAAGGGAAGTCTCAATGCGCTCAGCCTCTAGCTCAAAGTGACAAGCAATATCCTCAAAAGTCTTGATGTGCTCACTATGAGTCATCAAGAGCTTCATCTGACTCCACTGAGGGATCCCTGAGCACTGCTGTTACTTGCCTTTCCCTTCTTTTTGTTCTTGGGCCTCAAAGACCCATCAGTAACCACATAGGCCGAAGGAAGGGAAGTCTCAATGCGCTCAACCTCTAGCTCAAGGTGATGAGCAATATCCTCAAAAGTCTTGATGTACTCACTATGAGTCATCAAAAGCTTCATCTGACTCCACTGAGGGTCAGGCAGTGAACGAATCACTGCTAGGACCTGTTGCTCATCAGTAAGGTCAACTCCAGCAGCCTTCATATCCCTAATCATGTTTCCCATCACACGAAGGTGGGTCGACATGGAATGATCAGGATCCTTGACATACTGTATGAATCTAAGGTTCAAGGTACGTAGCCTTGTGGCCGAAGTTTGACCAAACCTGATCTTGAGCTGGTTCCACATATCCTGAGAAGTCTGGCAATGCTCAAAGTTGCCAATAAGATCATTATGCATGCTGCTCAACATAGTAAAACATGCACAACGATCTTTCTTGACCCAATTGTCATAGGCTTCCCGATCAAGGCGATGTTGCTCAGTAGTGCCAGGCGCTGGTGGTGTCATACAAGTTGTCAGGGTCTCCAAGACTTCTAAGTCATTCAGCAGGTATTGGATTTTCCTATGCCACATATCATAGTTTTGTCCATCTAGCTTCTCACCTTGTTGAGATCAGCTATCACAGATTTGGAGGCCATCACTGCATTTAGTCAAGCAAGGTATGGACATTAGGCACATATCAGTGTATATTGATATCAAGAAAAATAATCAGATTATAAATGCTCTTTCTTATAAATGAGATCGAAAATTTTGCTAAGCTCATAATCATCACTCATTTAATAAGATAGAACACTGAATCCGATAATTTTTCATAGAACATATCTATATTGTCCACAAAAACAATGTTGGAACAAATCCAATGAATCATATATTTATGCACCAAGTCATAAATAAACATGCTCGCAGAAAATTCATAGCATTTGATATAAATTCCCCTCATGCACTAAGCATAAATAATTATAACTACAAGAAAAATTGAAATAGCGATAAAAAATTAGTGACGCATCATTGCGTCGCTAAATTGCGACCACATTGCGACGCCTCCGCGACAACAAGAAATTGAGATGCAATTAGCGACGCATTCGTGACTCAATAAACCAGATAATAAAAAAATTAAAATTTTAATTTAGCGACGCAAGAATGTGTCGTAATATTTTAAATTTAATTTTTATAAAATATAATTTTGAAATAAAAATATTGTGACGCAAAACAGTGCGTCGCAATGTTTTAAAAAATTAATTATGTTAAATAGCGACGCAATAAACCAAAAAATTAAAAAAATAATTTTTAATATAGCGACGCAGGTATTGCGTCGCAATTATTTCAAATAAAATTAATTTTTATAAAAATAATTATGAAATCAAAATATTGCAATGCATTCTAGTGCGTCGCAATTTTTTAAAAAAATTAATTATATTAAATAGCGACGCAATAGCTGATCGAATCGATCGCAACGGTGCGAGATCGGTCGTCGCTGACCGCGATCAATCATGGCTTGGATCGATCGCCAAGGTGCGAGATCGATCATCGCTGACCGCGATCGATCATGGCTTGGATCGATCCCAACCGTCGGATCATCGCTGATCGATCGATCGTAATGGTGCGAGATCGGTCGTCACTAATTGGGATCGATCATGGCTTGGATCGATCGCAACGGTGCGAGATCGATCGTCGCTGACCGGGATCGATCATGGCTTGATTGGATCGATCGCAACCATCGGATCATCGCCGATCGGATTGATCGCAACAGTGCGAGATCGGTCGTCGCCGACCGGGATCGATCAGGGCTTGGATCGATCGTAACCGTCAGATCATCGCAGATCGGATCGATTGCAACGGTGCGAGATCGGTCGTCGCCGATCGGGTTCGATCATGGCTTAGATTGATCGCAACGGTGCGAGATCGATCGTCGCCGACCGGGATCGATCATGGCTTGATTGGATCGATCGCAACCATCGGATCATCGCCAATCGGATCGATCGCAACGGTGCGAGATCGGTCGTCGCTGACCGGGATCGATCATAGCTTGGATCGATCGCAACCGTCGGATCGTCACCGATCGGATCGATCGCAATGGTGCGAGATCGGTCGTCGCCGATCGGGATCGATCATAGCTTGGATCGATCGCAACGGTGCGAGATCGATCGTTGCCGACCAGGATCGATCATAGCTTGGATCGATCGCAACCATCGGATCGTCGCCGATCAAATCGACTGCAACAGTGCGAGATCGGTCGTCGCCGACCGCGATCGATCATGGCTTGGATCGATTGCAACCGTCAGATCGTCGCCGATCGGATCGATCGCAACGGTGCGAGATTGGTGGTCACCGACCGCGATTGATCATGGCTTGGATCGATCACAACCGTCGAATCATCTCCGATCGGATCAATCGCAATGGTGCGAGATCGGTCATCACCGACCGTAATCGATCATGGCTTTGATCAATAGCGACGGTGCGAGATCGGTCATCACCGACCATGATCGATCATGGCTTGGATCGATCCCAACCGTCAGATCGATTGCAACGGTGTGAGATCGGTCGCAATTAGTTTCAATAAAAATAAAAATATTTAAAAAGAAAATTTTAAAAAAAAAATATTAAAAAATTTATTTTAAAAAATAAAATATGTTAAATAGCGATGCATTAGCGATGCAATAAACAAGGAAATTTAAATAAATTAATTTTTTATATTGCAACGCATGTATTGCGTCACAATAGTTTATAAAAAAATAAATTTTATAAAAAAATTAAAAATAAAACATTGCGACGCAACCATTTGCGTTGCAATTATTTTCAAAAAAATTATTTTTTTATCAAATATATTTATCAAATAAAATTATTGCGATGCAAGTCAGGGCGTCGTAATATTTTTAAAAAATAAATTATGTTAAATAGCGACACATTAGCGATGTAATAAATCAAAAATTTTAAAAATTTAATTTTTATAATTGTGACACATGTATTGCATCGCAATGTTTTTCTAAAAAAATAAATGTTTTAAAAAATTTAAAAATAAAACATTGTGATGCAGCCGTTTGCGTCATAATAATTTTTAGAAAACATATTTTTATCAAATATAATTATCAAATAAAATTATTGCGACGTAAGTCGTAGCGTCGCAAATGTTTTAAAAAAATAAATTATGTTAAATAGCGACGCATTAGCGATGCAATAAATAAAAAAATTTAAATAAATTAATTTTTTTATTGCGACGCATGTATTGCATCGCAAAAGTTTTTAAAAAAATAAATGTTGTTAAAAAATTAAAAATAAAACATTGCGATGCAACCATTTGCATCGCAATTATTTTCAAAAAAATTATTTTTAATCAAATATATTTATCAAATAAATATTGCGATGCAAGTCAGGGCGTCGCAATGTTTTTAAAAATAAATTATGTTAAATAGCGATGCATTAGCGACGCAATAAATCAGAAAATTAAGAAAAATTAATTTTTAAAATTGCGACGCATGTATTGCGTTGCAATATTTTTAAAACAAATAAATGTTTTTAAAAAATAGAAATAAAACATTGCGACGCAAACTTTTGCGTTATTTTCAGAAAAATAAATTTTATGAATTATAATTAATAAATTAAAATATTGCGATGCATTAGCGACGCATTTTCTCAGGAAATAAAAAACTTTTCGCTAAAAATTATCGCCAAATTAGTGACTCATTAGCGACGCAATTATTTGCGTCGCTAATTTTTACATAAAATAATAAAAAAATCTAAATTTGCAACGTATTAGTGATGCAAATTGCATCGCTAATCCAAAATAAATTAAAAAAAGTAGCGAGGGATTAGCAACGCAAAATTGCGTCGCTAATCCCAAATATATAAGCCAATCATGCCCAGCCCTCCCCCCGGTCCTCTTCTTCTTCCTCTTCTAACCCTAACCACCATCGTCCCTCATCCGGCTGCCCCCGCCCTCTCCTCCAGCGCTAGGAACCACTGGCGGCAGCTCCCCCCCTGTCGGCGTCCCCTACAGACCGAGGTAGGCCCCCCCTTCCCCTCTCCCCTCCCCCCAACCCCCCGCCCTCCCGTTTCACTGAGGCCACGGCCACAGCAGCGGCCGTGGCCGTCGTCTCAGGCCACGGCCACGGCCATGGCCGGCGGTGGCCTGGCCACGGTGGCCAGGCCACCATTTAAAAAAAACAGTCGGGGTGGGATTTTTCCTCCACCCCTGAGTCATCGGCCACGGCAACCCCCACCCCTGAGTCACCGGCCACGGCGCTACCGTGGCCGGAGACAACGGCAACGGCTGTGGCCATGGCCAGCGGTGGCCAGGCCACCGTTTAAAAAAAAACAGTCGGGGTGGGGTTTTTCCCCCACCCCTGAGTCGCCGGCCATGGCGTGGCCAAGCCACCGTTTTAAAAAAAAAATTAAAAATGGGGTGGGGTTTTTCCCCACCCCTGAGGCGCCAGCCATGGCGGCGGCCGTGGCCGGCGGTGGCCTAGCCACGGTGGCCAGGCCACCGTTTTAAAAAAAAAATAAAAATAGGGTGTGTTTTCCCCCACCCCTGAGGCGCCGGCCACGGCCACGGTGGCCAAGCCACCGTTTAAAAAAAAATTAGTAGGGTGGGGTTTTTTCCCACCCCTTGGTCTCCGGCCACGGCGATGGTCGTGGCCATCGTCTCAGGCCGTGGCCGTGGCCGGAGATGACGGCTTCGGCCGTCGCCGTGGCCAGTGGTGGCCTGGCCACTGGCCACCGTTTATTAAAAAAAAACAGTCGGAGTTGTGCCTTTCATTTTCATGACTGTTTCTCACATGTGGCTTTAGAGAATTGGCATGATACATCATGTTAGTTCAATAAGCTGCCAAGCCTATTTTATTTCTTTATAGCTATTTATGCAATAATATTTGTGCATTTGTAGTTATTTATAATTGTTATATCTTGATTATTTACATTCTGCTTCAAATTAAATGATGCATTAAATTATGTAATGCTAGAATGAAAGTCTTGTTGTAGTTTTATTTAATTTTCAGCAATAAATTAGTAGTTTCAATGATTTATATTTTAGTCTTCACAAACATTTATATTGGACATAATAATCTTAAGAAGTCAATGACTATATATAGAACACTATTCCTATATATGTATAATTGACAAGAATTTATGAATAACAAGCATAAGTTCAATTGTCTTTGGATTTCCATATTATTAATCATAGCACTATAACCTTTAGACCCGTTTGAGAATTTGTAAGACTTAGTCTTGCAAATTCTCAAATTGTTCTGGTGGACAGTTTGAGAATATTTTTTGTGATATGTTAGTCTGCTATTAATCATCGTTGGTTGAGATTACGGTTTGTATTTGCTCATACGTTTTCCTAGTGTGGCATATATGCCACACATTTAGGAAAACATATGGGAAAATGCTGCTGAAATTTCAACGTAAACCATCGATGATAATTAATAGTAAAATAACATATCACAAAAAATATTCTTGAATGGGATAGGGCCTCACCTTTTAGACATGGAGTGAAGGTGGAATTAATTTAGGACACTTGATTGCTTGTGAAGTCCGATGATTGAACGGACCGCATTGCGGCCCGGCCCGAACCCAATCCCTAGCATTAGCCTGGCATGAACCTGTGCCTCAGTCCTTGCTAGCATGGCAATTTTTGTAACCGTGGCCCGGTCTTGCAGGGTAGGGACCTTAGTTGTGTAAAAGAAAATTGGTTTAGTTATAAATGATTTAATTAGTTGTTATTTACCTTAGTTTAGTAAAAGAAATAATTTAGTTATATATGTACTAATGCTAATATAGTTTTATATTGTGGTTTCCTTTAATAGTTTACCAGAAATTATATAAGTCGGTCAAAAATGAGCTGGACTTGCTCGTGGATGTATGCAAGGATAAAAGATGGCTTGCTTAATCCAGATTTTCTGAATGGATTGGAAGAATTTATCGCATTTGCATGTAGCCAACCTGAATGGATGGATGGGCCTAGGATTAGGTGCCCATGCAACTTTCACATGTGTCAGAATAAAGCCTACAGAGATGTTGAAACTGTTAAGGTGCATTTGTGTTAAAAGGGGTTTGTTCCTGATTACGATATTTGGTACTGTCATAGTGAACCGGAGGAAATTCTAGTAGTTGTTACAAGCCAACAAGTGTCAATTCCCGAAGATGAACCATTTGTGAATTTAAACACATATGAAGAAATGGTGATGAATGCATGAGGTAATGAATTCAATCAGAATACATTTATGGAAGAACCAAATCCAGATGCACAGTAATTTTATGATATGTTGCGTGCTGCAAATCAAGAATTGTATCCTGGTTGTGAGGGTCATTCCTAGTTGTCTACGGCTGCTCGGTTGTTGAATATTAAGGCAGAACATCGATTATCAGAAAAGGCGTTCAATTCTGTAGCTGGGTTAATTAAAGAAATTTTGCCAAATGATAATGTTGCAGCAGACAGTTTTTACTCAATGAAGAAGTTATTGCATGGGCTTGGGCTCCCAGTTAATAAGATCAATTGTTGCTTGAACAATTGTATGATATATTAGGGTGAACACTCAGAGCTAAGATGGTGTAAGATTTGTGGGCAATCGAGGTACAAAAACAGCGAAGGGAGAGCCAGTACAAGTAGGAGGAAAAGTGTGACATACAAGAGGATGCATTACTTTCTCTTACCTCACGCCTGCAGAGATTATACAGATCTGAGGCTACAGCTGCTGATATGAGATGGCATGCCGAACATGAATCTAAAGAGGATGAAATGCGGCATCCATCAGATTTAAAAGCTTGGAAGCATTTCAATGAAAATCATCCTGATTTCACTGAAGATATAAGGAATGTAAGATTAGGTCTTTGTACCGATGGCTTCCAACCATTTGGTCAAGCGGGGCAACAGTATTCATGTTGGCCTGTGATACTGACTGTATATAACCTTCCTCCATGAAAGTGCATGAAAGATACTGCAATGTTTTTAACAGTTTTGGTTCCAGGACCATCAAATCCAAAGGAAAAGATTGATGTCTTCCTGCAACCATTGGTGGCCGAATTGAAAATGTTGTGGGAAACAGGAGTCGTAGCCTACGATATTTCTATGAAACAAAATTTCATCATGAGAGCTGCTTTGATGTGGACAATAAGTGACTTCCCGGCATATGCAATGTTGTCTGGTTGGAGCACTGCTAGACGTCTGGCATGTCCTCATTGCATGTATGATTCGGATGCATTTACATTGCAGAAGAGTGGTAAGCAGTCATGGTTTGATAATCATAGGAAGTTCTTGCCCCCAAATCATCCTTACAGGCATAACTTGATCGTCTTCCGAAAGAATAAAGCAGTCACAAAATTCGCCGAACCGATTAGGTCCAGCACGGATATATTTGATACTATAGAGCATTTGTGGTTGAGGTATGCTTGGGAACCAGATGCAGATAGAATAAATGGCTGTATATGTAAAGAACATAACTGGAAGAAGCGGAGTATATTTTGGGATTTGCCTTATTGGAGCACAAATCTCATCCGGCACAACTTGGATGTTATGCATATCGAGAAAAATTTCTTCGATAACATATTTAACACGGTGCTAAACATCCCGGGAAAAACCAAAGATACTGCAAAGTCAAGAGAAGAACTTAATCAGTATTGCAGAAGAGGTGATTTGAGGAGGAGTGCCGACGGGACCATCCTAAAGCATGTTAAACTCTTGACAGAAATTCACGAGAAGTTTTATGTAACTTGCTTAGAGGGTTAAAATTTCTAGATGGTTATGCCTCAAATATCGGTAGGTGTGTGGATATGCATAAGCTCAAGTTGTTCAGCATGAAGAGTCACGACTGCCATGTTTTCATGCAACGGTTATTGCCTATAGCTTTTCGTGAGTTGCTTCCGCAACATGTCTGGAAGGCATTGACGGAGCTCAGCTTGTTCTTCAAGGAGTTGTCTGCCGCAGTCATTACTTCTGCATCCATGGCAAGGCTTGAGGAGGAAATTCCAATTATTTTATGTAAGCTGGAGCGAATATTTTCTCCCAGTTTTTTTGACTCAATGGAGCATTTACCGGTTCACTTTCCATACGAAGCGAGCATAGCTGGTCCCGTGCAGTATCGCTAGATGTATCCTTTCGAAAGGTAAATATGTATATCATTAAGACATGTTAACATTTCAAATATTATTTCATTGCGAGAAAATTGATTAATTTGTTGTCTCAACTTTACATATAGGTACCTTAAGAAGTTAAAAAATAATGTGCGTAATAAGGCAAGGGTTGAAGGTTCTATATGCAATGCACACTTGGTCGAAGAAGTTTCAGCTTTTGCCTCGCATTACTTTGAGGGTCACGTCCACACGAGGAGCCAAAATCTTGGTCGTAACGATGGCGTATGTGTGGACGAAGGAGAACCTAATGACGGTAGAATATCAATTTTTAAAGGTATCGGCCATTCATTTGGGGGGCAGAAGTCAAGAAATCTTAGTGATATGAGTATAATGCAGTACATTATTACATCCTAATGAACTGTAGAGAAGTCGATCCATATATTGAGTAAGTGTATACTTCAATGCTTAATTGGAACTTCTAATTTAAATTACAATATACCATAATATTTAATTGCTAACATAAGTTTTAATCATTATCATCCCATAAGGATGTATTATGATAAACAACGACAGATGAATCCTGACATCAGTCAAGTTGCAATTCAGCAGAAGTTAGAAACGGAGTTCGCTTACTGGTTTTATGAATTTGTGAGTAGTATCACTCAATCAATTTCAATCATGGTTTTTATTTTTGAATTGGTTGTGAATAGCTTGTTAATTTATAGGTAAATGGTCCATGGTCCACAACCGACAATATTTTTATTAAATGTCTATCGCAATGGCCATTGAAGATCGTAACAACCTCTACTGGCTATTTTGTTAATGGGTATAAATTTTAGATTGAACGATTAGCAGCTTCAAGAGGCACGCAGAATTGGGGCATGTGTGTTAAAGGAGAAAGTGTTAGAGCAAATATGCAGGATTATTACGAAAAGTTAGTAGAGATGGTTGAAGTTGAATATCACGGTTGGCCTATGAAACGAACCGTATTGTTTCGTTGCGATTGGTTCGATCCGACAGTTCCTGTGGGCAAAAGGGTTCATAACGACTACAATTTAGTTGAAGTGAACCATCGACGAAGATTGCAAAAATATGAACCATTCATCCTTGAATCCCAAGCTCAGCAAGTGTTTTACTGCGGATATCCAAGTTTGCGCAACGACAAGCGAGATTGATGGGCTGTTTCTAAAATTGTCCCACGTTCAACAATCGTATTAGACGAGAGTTCATCAAGTCAATCAACCGAGTGCCCTGCATTTCAAGAGGATGAGATGGAAATGCATGCAATTGAGGACGACACAAGGGCTCCTGAAACATCACTTAGAGATCCAAATGGTGATGTCCAAGAAATAGCGGATGCAAATGTTCGGTTTCCTTCCGATGATAATGAAACTGAATCGCAGTCCGATACGACATCGGATGTTGAACCAAGATTTTACGAAACAAATGAAACCGACTAAACATAGAGGCTTTTTTAAATTCAATTTATTTTTATAAATGTTATATTTTTACATATTCAATCATTAATCGTAATTGCATTCATGAATCTTTAGTATTTTCAGTATGATGGGCCGAGGTAGATCTACCAACGACGGACGGAGTGAGCAGGGACGTAGCCCTGCTGCATCAAATCACATGAGCTTTGGAGATGGAGAATTTCGATCTCCACATATCGCACAACCTTCGATCTCTCCAACAATCAGCGATAATCCTGCATTGGTATTATCATCCAGCCGATCGACACAGACCTCCGAGAGTTCTTCCACCGTCGGCCGCACCGTACTTCGATTGGATGCTCATGGGCTATAAGTATATATTAATTAAAATATATGTTTATATTTTTAAGTTAATTACTTATAAACATGCATTTTTTTAACAGATTTATTGAGCAGCATCATGTATCGAGCCACATCAGCTCCATATTTCAGAGGCGTGCGAATCCCAGTGGCTACGATTGGCGCCATGTATCTGCAGCCACGAGGGAGTTTTATTTTTCAGAGTTTCAGGTAAACTTATTAAATATAATTTATCACTGATATAAAATTTCTTAATCTTAATAAATTCTGAAACTAACTGTTTATTTTAATGCAGAAAAAGTTTACGTGGGACCCTGCCCAGCCATGATGCCATTAGGGCAGCATGGGAAGCTCTTATGAGACGCCGATACTCCGACATGCTTCATCGTTGGAGGTCATCGGGTCACCATCCTACGCATGTGCCAGAGGGTATTTGGCACGAGTGGCAGCAGGTCTGGCAGTCTGATGGCTAGCGCAGGAGGTCCGCATCAGCCAGCACGAACCGCCGATCCGAGAGGGGTGGTCCTGGCACCGCCACACTTCGGGCTCCATTTCGATTCAGGAGCACAGACGTCGTATGGTAAGAAAACATAAATAATTTAATTACTAATTTAGTTATTTACAAATACTTACATTAATATCAATTTTTCCATTATTATAGTCTGAGCAGGAGGGCGGAGATCCTGGTGAGTTTTGTCTATTCAGGGCGACACACACCAGGAGGGACGGTTCCTGGGTCGATACATGATCATGGGAGGTTACGGTAAAAATTAGCTTTATGTTGTATCTGTTTAATTTATAAAATTTTATTTAGAGAAATTTATTGATTTATTTATTGTTGATTTTATAATTCAAAGACACAAGTCGAGGAGCTTCACTCCCAGGCATCGCAGGTCGACTCCACTGATGGGGAGATACCCGTCGAACTCTCAGCATAGGAGAGTTGACGTATGTTTTTGGAGGCTGTTGGTGCTCAGCCGCGAGACCGCAGGGTCTATGGTCTGGGCACTAGAGCTTCTGCATATTTTCCCCATCAGGCCTCCAGCTCGCGATATTCTAGCGATATTCCTGCTGAGCGTTTAGACGACATTCGAAGATCTATCATGGAGGAGGTTCGTCAGAAGGTTCGATAGAACGTTCGGCAGGAGGTTCGACAGGAGGTTGAGCACGAGTTCGAGCAGTGTACAAGAGGCCTTCAGTAGGAGCTTACAGACGTGCGAGAGCAGATGTGTCAGTTGTAGAATATGGTTAGCCGCATGTCGCAGGGTTTTTAGCCTCCATGTGATCGTGCGGATTCTTGATGTATTTTTTTCTTTACTTTTTATATTTTGTACATGAAAACTTCAAAATTTTAATATATTAATTATTTTTGAAAATTGAATGATGAATGTTTGGATCAATATGAGTGAATGTTTCGATCAATATTTAAATATAATGAAATTGTATTAACTGTTTTAATTTTTAATATTTTATTTTTAAAAAAATTAATTAGCGACGCATTAGAGATTGAAATTGCATCGCTAATATTTTTAAAATATTATTATTAAATATTGTGACACAATGACCTGGCGTCGCAATATTTTAAAAAAAATTAATTAGCGATGCATTACTGACTCAAATTGCGTCACTAATATATCTAAAATATTATTATTAAATATTATGATGCAACTAAATGCGTCGCAATATTGCAATGCAATTGAATGTGTCACAATATTTAATAATAATATTTAGAAATATTAGCGATGCAATTTCAGTCGCAATGCGCTGCTAATTAATTTTTTTAAAAAAATAAATTAATTAATTAGTGACTCAATTGCGATGAGGCTTTCCGTCGCAAATATTTTTAAAAAATTAATTTTAAATTTAGCGACGCATTAGTATGCGTCGCAATATTGCGATGCATTTAGTGACGTCTGTGACGCATTTGTTGCGTCGCAGAGAGCTGCAATTGCGACAAAATGAGATTGCGATGGTCATCGTAGCGACACCGTTATTGCGTTGCTAATGCGTCGTAATAGCATGTTTAGCGATGCATTAGCGACGCATTTGGGCGTCGCTATATTTTAATTCTCTTATAGTGTATGTCAACAATAATAACATGCAGATTTATGCATAAATCATATGCAGCTAGAAAAAAATGCACATGAAAAATCAAACAGAATAAAAAAATCATGCACAAAGCATAAACTACCGTACCACAGCAAGAAAATTTTTAATAAATTTTCTACGATATTCTATAAATTTTTTTTATGATTTTTCTACAATTTCTTTTGTGTTCTTTTCTGATTTTCTGCGATTTATCACTTAGCTACCATGTTTTCGCTACGTAGCTGCCAAGTAACAGGCACGTGGCCAGCATTGAGCGCAACATGGCAGACCCATCAAATGCTGAACCTACCATTTTTATTTATTTGTTGTTGGTTGGGTAATTAAATTACCCCTGGATTTCCAACCATTTACATATGGTGCCATCAACTCAAAAAACAGGGAAGCCATTCAATGGATTCAAAATTCCTCGCTGTAACCAACAGATCATTCGATATGACCCATGAAAATAAAACGCCATAAAATACGAAAAACCCATTTGTTGAATTAATGAAGTATCGCTCACACATGCAGATCCTCTCATATCTTATTGATGATTTTCTGTCGCGCATCCAGGCCTGTGACAGGCCCACAGCCAAGGAAAGAAAAATGTCTCTGGCCACCGACGGCCGGGGAAGAAGTGGGAAGGATCCCAAGCGGCCGGAGAAGAACCGCCGGAGAGGATCAGATGGACCCTCCCCCCACGCTTTCCGAGGTCCGCTACAGCACCCATGGCCGCAGCAGAACCTCCCTGTTTATTTTTTGAAATTGTAGAACACCCAAGGCCTATCCCTCAACAACCTCTCCCCTTGCCGTTGACAACCGACATGGCTCTGATACCAATTGAAGGAGCCGATGATAAGGGACATATCGTAATCTCGATAGCAGCGGAAGTAATAGATCATCGGTCGTCGGGGGCTACCAGAGTCCCCTGTGTGTCCATGCCCCTAAGCTGCAGCATCGGTGAGGGAGAGGAGGAAGAGCCTTCGGTGACCCTTGGATGCGTCTCTGTTGGTCCAGATAGCAACCCAAGAGGGGGGGTGAATTGGGTTTTTCAAAAATTAAACTTTTTTAAAAACAATCCCCCAGCGAAAGTGAAAACTTAGATGTACACGAATTAAAAACAGAGTATGCACAGATAGAGAGTTAAAGACAAGAAAACCATCACTGCAAACACAAGAATTTTATAGTGGTTCGGTGTACCTACACCTACATCCACTCCCAAGTACCTCTTGGGTCCACACTATAATCAATCTGATTACAGTAGAGTTGTTTTACAAGCTCACAACTCGAACTTGTTGTTTTCCCGGGTGCACAACGAACCCAGCTAGTTTTCAAGGCTCACCAGCACAAAACCTTACAACACAAGCAACTACTTGCACAAGGCTAACTGCCTCAACTGAATCAATCCTCTGATTGACCCAGCAAACAATAACGTTTTACAAATCAAGAGCTCCTCCAATGAGCAAATATACAATGATAGAACAAAGATAAAGAGATAGGAATCAAAGCCTGATTTGCAGATCTTGGTGGCTTGCTTCTTCTCTTCTCTTGAGTGGATCTTCCTTTAGTATGCTCTTGAAGCTCAGAGGATCAGAAAACTAGGGCTTGCTTCTTCTTTTGAGATTTCTTCAAAATGGAACTAAGAAAGCTAGAAATCTCTCTCTTTTCTGTTGGGAAATCAGTATAATCTTTCCTTTCGAATCTTTTCTCTTTTCTCTTTTGATTTTCTAATGAATCTTACTCTTATTTCTCTTTTTCCTCTCTTCTTGTCTTCCTCTAGTTGTTTTTTCGGATACAACAAAAGCCCCTTCTTATAGACCCTTCTTAATCCATAAATAGCTGAAAACTATCCGTTAGAAACAAGTGTAAGAAGGATTAGAATCAAATATGGTAATAGCCGTTGGGATTAAAAAGATAAAGATAAAGTTTAGAGACATTCTGATAATTCTGGAGTTGTTCCTGACAATCTGGAGTCGACTCTAACTTTTCTGGAGTTGGCTCTAAATTGAAAATCCTCAATCCGCTCGATCTGGAGTCATCTCTGACTTTTCTAGGGTCGACACAAAAATCCTCTGGAGTCGACTCTAATAGTCCAGGTGTCGACTCTAAGTCGTGACCAGAAAAACCATCGTTCTGTCTTTCTGTTAGAGTCGGCTCTAACAGTCCAGGTGTTGACTCTAAGTTCTGTGCCAATTTTCGGAGTCGACTCTGCGATTTCATGTGTCGACTCTAATGTCTGCAATCTTACCTTGACATTATATTCGAACTAGAACTTGATTTATCTTGTAATTTTGATTAATAAATCAAATCATAAACTAAAAACTTAACCAAAATCATTAGTAACTTCAAATGTTATACTCAAATAGTTTTGTTAATCATCAAAATCAATAATTGGGTCAACAATCTCCCCCTTTTTGATGATGACAAAAACTTTGAGTATATGCATTAAAAATTCATTTGAAATAAGCGTTATAGACATTGTTAAAGCTTTAAAACTTTCTAACAGAGAATTTGATGCCAAGTTTCAAAATGAACTTTAGAAACATACTTGAGTTCTATTATAAACAGCAATCAAGATGATTTAACTTTACACAGAAAATCATTAAGCTCCCCTGCATTAAGTAACTCCCCCTATGCAAGGTACATGTAAATAAACTGAAATTGATTTGATACCAATTGATTAGAATTTAAAATTTTGCTCCATCTCAAAATTTCTCTCCCCCTTTTGAGATATGCCAATTGATTAAAACATATTGAAATCTTATATTTTTTCATTCTCTCTCCTTATTTTCTTTCTCTCTCTCCTTTATGCATATACAAATTTCTCTCCCCTTTTTTGTTATCAGCAATAAGGTGAGTTTAAAAATAATAATATAAATTATCAGAGCGAGATTGTTGGTTCATTCACTCATAGAGATAGTAAACTTCATAATTGTATTTCAATTCAAGATGCATTACATGTGTCTATCAAAATACATTCACAGTAAAATACCATATCAATTAGAAATTCCTAGATACAAGCTAACAAAGTATAGTAAACTAGAAATCCTAAGATACAAACTAGAATAAGAAAAGCTAATCTTAGGTTTCTAATAGGTTAGGGTAGGATAGGCTTAGATAGGGTATCACTATAGGAAATAGAAGGTCAATCAAACATGTTTGTATACAATTTTCTTCAGATGACCTATTTTCCATAATCTCATCTTTTTGTGATTTCTTAAAGCCTTCAAGACAACTCTCAACTTGAGCAATAGCAAGGTCTAAATCTTTCTTCAATTGTCCAGTAGCATCTAGATAAGCTCTAGATCTGTCTGCAATCCCTTCCAGCCTTTCAAAAATCTTTTGAAGCTCAGTACCAAGGGACTCTGCAGAGCGGCTAATGGAAAATGAAATCAAGTCAAGTCTGGAATTGATCTCCTCCTTAAACTATCTGATGTCATCTTCATCTGACTAATCTCATCTCTCCTCTGACTGTCATACTCAGCTAATAATGCTCTGAGCTAACCAATCTGCACATCTAAAAATCTACCAGATACAAATGCTGTCATACTCACTCTGGCCTCCTCAACTCTAGCCTCTTATCCTCTTTTTATCCAAATACCATTTTCCTTTCTGAAGCCCATACGGTGAATGGTAGAGACACTGTAGTAGTCTGTATGCCTTAGTTTCCTCAGTGGCTCATTATCCATGATCAACACACCTTGGCTTCTAAATACCAAAGTCAGAATCATACCATACGGCAATGTGGATCTCTTCTTGGTAGCTGCCTCTGCCATATAGCCTATCATCATCCCAGCTAAATTTACTGGCCTCCCAGTGATGATGCAATCCATCAGCAAGATGTCTCGCTCTGAGACATACTCAAATCGGCCTATCTTGGGAAATAAGATCCTCCCGCAGATGTTATGAAGTAGCCTGAGTTCCAAGTTCAATTGATTTGCCATAATCTCCTCAAACTCAGATACCTCTCTCCCAGCATCCTAGATAGGGCACCACTTCGATCATCATGCTGATACTCATTTAGCCCAACAGTGGGCATCTCTAACAAATTTCCAAGGATCTCAGCAGTGATTACAACTCTTGTTCCTCTAACAAACTTACTAAACCTCCTCTCCTCTACTCAAATCATTGTAGAACTCTCTTACGAGGGCAGGGTAAGTAGGAATATCCAAAGAGCAAACTTTTCCCATCCCATTTCCTTTAATTGACGGCCAATACCAAAACCCTCCGAAGCAAAGAAATCAAAATCACTTTCTTCCGGTTGTGATAGCCTTACCCGCTAATTGGTCGATACGTGGAGAAGATGAGAAGGTGGAGAATCCTCTTGGGTGGCAGATGATGAAGACGAAGCTTGCCTCCGAATCGAGCGTCTCCTCGTGGGAACGCCGATCCACCAATGGTAGCACGCCTCTTAGGAGCCATAGGGTTTGATTGGAATGAGTAATCAAGAGATTTGAAGGGTTTAGAGGTGTTGGAATCAGTTTGGAGCTCTAGAGAGGATTTAGAGATGATAGGGTTCGTTTAGGTGTCGACTCCGCCTTATATTTTTGACCTAGGTTCACTTAGAGTCGACTCCCGCAAAGCGAGGTGTCGGCTCCGAACCAGAAAATCTGTCAGCGCTCGAATTAGAGTCGGCTCTGCAAAAGCAGGTGTCGGCTCTAATTGCCCAGACAGAACATCAAATAGGAAGGTGTCGACTCCACAGACTCCACAAACTGAAGGTGTCGACTCTACAAACTAAAGTGTCGACTCCAAATAGTTTTAGTGAATTCGAATTTCAAGGATCTAAAACTGATCAAATTAATCATCAAACTCTAGACAAGTGTCCCTTAACAATTGGGGAAACAATGAATCAAATTTTAGATAAATTTCCTTATTGAACATAGAGGATTTTCAAGAAATTGATGAAGTCTAGATAGTTGTTGTCCTTAAGAGTTTCAGAAAGTCATTCTAAAGGATCACAAACTCCTAATTCTCCTCTAAGATAACAAAATCTTTCTTCACTTAATGGTTTGGTAAAAATATCAGCTAATTGATCATTAGTATTCACATATTCAAGACAAACATCATTGTTGGAAACATGTTCTCTGATAAAGTGATGTCTAATTTCTATGTGTTTAGTTCTTGAATGTTGAATTGGATTCTTTGTTAGATTGATTGCACTAGTGTTATCACATCTAATAGGAATTTTATCAAGTGTGATACCATAATCTTCAAGTTGTCGCTTAATCCAAAGGATTTGAGCACAGCAACTTCCAGCTGCAACATACTCTGCCTCAGCAGTGGATAATGCAACCGAATTTTGCTTCTTGCTAAACCAAGAGATTAAGTTACTTCCTAAAAGTTGGCATGCACCACTTGTACTCTTCCTATCTAATTTACAACCAGCATAATCAGAATCAGAATAAGCAATCAACTTCAAAGTTGAGTCTCTAGAATACCATAATCCTATTTTTAGTTCCATTTAAGTATCTAAAGATTCTTTTAACAGCAAATAAATGTGATTCTTTAGGATTAGATTGATATCTTGCACATAGGCAAACAGAAAATAATATCTGGCCTACTTGCAGTTAAGTAAAGAAGTGATCCGATCATACCTCGGTAATGCTTCTGATCTACTTTCTTACCTTCTTCATCCTTGTCCAGCTTGCATGAGGGACTCATTGGCGTACCAAGAGGTTTAGCAGATTCCATACCAAACTTCTTGAGTATTTCCTTTGTGTACTTTGTTTGGTTGATGAAAATCCCGCTTTCTCTTGTTTGATTTGAAGTCCAAGGAAGAAGTTGAGTTCTCCCATCATGCTCATCTCGAATTCTCCCTGCATTAACTTAGCAAATTCTTGACAAAGGAGATTGTTAGTAGCACCAAATACAATGTCATCAACATAAATTTGAACAATTAATAAATCCTTTTCTTTTCTTTTTAAAAACAAAGTCTTATCAACATTTCCTCTAGAAAAATTATTTTCAATCAAAAATTTACTCAATCTATCATACCAAGCTCTAGGTGCTTGCTTTAAACCATAAAGTGCTTTGTGTAATTTGAAGACGTGGTTTGGAAATTCATGATCTTCAAAACCAGGAGGTTGTTCAACATAAACTTCCTCATTTATAAAACCATTTAAAAATGCACTTTTAACATCCATTTGAAATAAATTGATATTGATGCAGCATGCAAAAGCAAGTAATAACCTAATGGCTTCTAATCTAGCAACAGTGCAAAGGTTTCATCAAAATCTATACCTTCTTCCTGATTATATCCCTTTGCAACTAATCTAGCCTTATTTCTAATCACCAAGCCATTTTCATCCAATTTATTTCTAAAAACCCATTTAGATCCTATTATAGGGTGGTCTCTAGGTCTGTCTACTAGGGTCCAAACTTGGTTCCTAGTGAATTGGTTTAACTCTTCCTGCATTGCTAACATCCAATAACTATCTTTCTCAGCTTCCTCTATAGTTTTGGGTTCTATATGAGATACAAATGCAAGATGATTATTGATATTTCTCATTGATGATCTAGTCCTTACACCTTGAGATGGATCACCTATGATTAGGTCCTTAGGATGACCATAAGCATATCTCCAATCTCTAGGTAGATCTTTATCATTATGAGTAGTATCAATACCATCATCCTTAGGTGAGTCATCATCCTTAGCTTCAGGTTCTTGATCTGAAGATACATTCAATTTTTCAATACCTCTTTCAATCAAAGATGTATCTTCCTCATCATCAATTTTACCCGAACTTGATGCTAAAGACTCATCAAACACCATATGAATGGATTCTTCTACAACTAAGCTTCTCTTATTAAATACTCTATATGCCTTGCTAGATGTAGAATATCCTAGGAAAATACCTTCATCAGACTTTGCATCAAACTTCCCAAAATTGTCCTTACCATTGTTATGAATAAAGCATTTACAACCAAATGCATGAAAATAACCTAAATTGGGTTTCCTATTATGCCATAGTTCATAGGGGGTCTTCTTAAGGATAGGTCTAATCAGGGCTCTATTTAGGATGTAACATGCTGTGTTTATAGCTTCCGCCCAAAAATATTTTGGAAGTTGGCTTTCACATAGCATGGTACGGGCCATGTCTTCTAAAGTCCTATTCTTTCTTTCTACAACTCCATTTTGTTGAGGTGTCCTAGGTGTTGAAAAATTATGATGTATCCTTTTTCAAAACAGAATTTTTCAAATAAGTGATTTTCAAATTCAGTTCCATGATCACTTCTAATAGACACTATGGTAGTATTTTTCTCATTTGTGACTTTCTTAACAAATTTCAGGAATATGAGAAAGTCTCATCTTTGTGAGCCAAAAATATTACCCAAGTGAATCTAGAGTAATCATCTACTATCACAAGACCATATTTCTTTCCTCCTAGACTTGTGGTTCTAGTAGGTCCAAAAAGGTCCATGTGTAGTAGCTCTAGTGGCCTAGTAGTTGAAACAACATTCTTAGATTTGAAAGAAGTTCTTGTTTTTTTCCAAATTGACATGCATCACAGATTCAATTATTTTCAAAATTTAAGCTAGGAATACCTTTAACTATCCATTTTCAATAGTTTAGAAATTAGGTGTGTGCTTGCATGACCTAATCTACGGTGCCATAGCCAACCAATCTCATTCATTTTAGCATTATTAGCAACTAAGCAATGATTACTTGGAGATAAATTACTCAAATCAATTAAGTACACATTGCCATAACGTTTACCAACAAGAATAATGCTGTTATCAATGGGATTAGTAACAGTGCAAATAGAAGCTTCAAAGGAAACTTTGAAACCTTTATCACACAGTTGGCTAACACTTATCAAATTATGCTTAAGTCCATTAACATATAAAACATTATCAATATGAGTAGATGGAGTAATTTGAATCTTACCAATACCCATGATATGGCCTTGACCATTATCACCAAAAGTAACTACTCCACCTCTTTTCGATTCAAGGGTGATGAATTGATCTTTGTCACCCGTCATGTGTCTTGAGCAACCATATCAAGGTACCACTTTCTTTTCAGTCTGATGGCTGCAAGACACTCCTGCAAAATATTCATATCTTAACTTTAGGTACCCAAACCTTCTTGGGTCCTTCATGGTTAGACTCAATAAATTTTGTTCCTTTGGGAACCCAAATCATCTTTCTTTTATCATGTGGAGTTCTACACATATAAGATTTATATCCTTTGTTTTCACATTTAAAACAAGTAATATTTGATGATTTTTCAGCATGTACAAAAATATTTTTCAAGGATTTTTTCTTTTTAAGTGGATTATATCCTAATCCAGCTTTATCAAAAATAGCTTTTTGATTGTCCAAAATCATATTAAGTTTGATAGAGCTCAAAGTAAATTTATCAACTATAGGTTTAAGTCTATCAACTTCATTTTTCAAGCTTTCATTTTCTTTTATCAAAAGTTCTTTTTCTACAACAAGCTTTTCATTTTCTAAAGATAGATTTTGCATTTGATTTTTCAGATCTTTGTTCTTTGAACTTAATTTTGCAAAATCATCCATCAATTCATAAAAAGCACTATGCAACTCATCGAAAGTAAATCATCAAGAAAACTCGGACTTACCTCATCATTGTCGCCATGAAGCATAGATTGCCATTTCACTCTTCTCTTCCTCTTTGGAACTTGAGCTTTCCGAATCACTCCATGTGGCCATCATTGCCTTCTTTTTGAATCTCCGGGTACCTTTCTTTAGTTGTGGGCATTCAGATTTAAAGTGACTCGCTTCTTGCATTCAAAACAGATAACTTCTTTTTCTTTGCCCTTGTCCTCATCTTTTCTAGCAAAGGGCTTTTTCTTTTCAAACTTCTTCTTCTTCATGAATCTTTTAAACTTCCTTGTGATGAGTGTCATGTCCTCATCATCACTTTCATCTTCAGATTCATGAGGCTCTTCCATATATTCAGAAATCTTAAGAGCCATAGTCCTCTTCTTCTTTGACTCATCATCATCAACATGTTGCTTAACTTGAAGCTCATGAGTCATCAAGGATCCCAATAATTCTTCCAGGGTAGGGTACTTAGATCCTTTGCCTCTTGTATTGCAGTCACTTTAGCTCCTAGGCAAGGAACGCAAAACCTTCCTCACAAGATCAGAATTATCATAAGATTTACCAAGACTTTTTAAATCATTAACTATATCAGTAAATCTTGTAAACATATCAGAAATAGATTCACATGCATCCATTTTAAACAATTAATACTTATGAACTAGCATGTTAATCTTGGATTCCTTGACTTGATTTGTTCCCTCATGGGTAACCTCAAGTCTATCCCAGATTTTCTTAGCAGAAATGCAAATAGATATACGATTGAATTCATTTACATCTAATGAGCAGTACAAAACATTCAAGCCTTGGCATTAAGTTGTGCCAATTTTTTATCATGTTCATCCCATTTCGTTTCCGGTTTAGGAATCTCCATGCCATTAACTCTAGCAGTGGGTGTGTGTGGTCCATTGACTATAATGCTCCATAGATCATAGTCAAGTGCTTGAATACAAATTTTCATTCTAGCCTTTCAATAACCATAGTTTAAGCCATTAAACAAGGGTGGTCTATTTGTAGATTGGCCTTCGAAAAAGATGAACCAGCTTGAGTTGCCATGTGGATCTTTGACTCTTGATCGTTAGATCAAATCAAATGAGCACTAGCTCTTATACCAATTGTTGGTCCAGATAGCAACCCCAGAGGGGGGGTGAATTGGGTTTTTCAAAAATTAAATGTTTTAAAAAATCCTCCAGCGAAGTGAAAACTTAGATGTACACGAATTAAAAACAGAGTATGCACAGATAGAGAGTTAGAGACAAGAAAACAATCACTGCAAACACAAGAATTTTATAGTAGTTCGATGTACCTACACCTACATCCACTCCCAAGTACCTCTTGGGTCCATACTATAATCAATCTGATTATAACAGAGTTGTTTTACAAGTTCACAACTTGAACTTGTTATTTTTTCGGGTGCACAACGAACCCAGCTGGTTTTCAAGGCTCATCAGCACAAAACCTTACAACACAAGCAACTGCTTGCACAAGGCTAACTGCTTCAACTGAATCAATCCTTTGATTGACCCAGCAAACAATAACGTTTTACAAATCAAGAGCTCCTCCAATGAGCAAATATACAATGATAGAACAAAGATAAAGAGATAGGAATCAAAGCCTGATTTGCAGATCTTGGTGGCTTGCTTCTTCTCTTCTCTTGAGTGGATCTTTCTTTAGTATGCTCTTGAAGCTCAGAGATCAGAAAACTAGGCTTGCTTCTTCTTTTGAGATTTCTTCAAAATGGAACTAAGAAAGCTAGAAATCTCTCTCTTTTCTGTTGGGAAATCAGTATAATCTTTCCTTTCGAATCTTTCTCTTTTCTCTTTTGATTTTCTAATGAATCTCACTCTTATTTCTCTGTTTTTCCTCTCTTCTTGTCTTCCTCTAGTTGTTTTTTCGGATACAACAAAAGCCCCTTCTTATAGACCCTTCTTAATCCATAAATAGCTGAAAACTATCCGTTAGAAACAAGTGTAAGAAGGATTAGAACCAAATATGGTAATAGCCATTGGGATTAAAAAAGATAAAGATAAAGTTTAGAGACGTTCTGACGGTTATGGAGTCGTTCTGACAATCTGGAGTCGACTCTAACTTTTCTGGAGTCGGCTCTAAATCGAAAATCTTCAATCCGCTCGATCTGGAGTCGTCTCTGACTTTTTTGGGGTCGACACAAAAATCCTCTGGAGTCGACTCTAACAGTCCTGGTGTCGACTCTAAGTCGTGACCAGAAAAACCATCATTCTGTCTTTCTATTGGAGTCGGCTCTAACAGTCCAGGTGTCGACTCTAAGTTCTGTGCCGATTTCCGGAGTCAACTCTGCGATTTCATGTGTCGACTCTAATGTCTGCAATCTTACCTTGACATTAGATTCAAACTAGAACTTGATTTGTCTTGTGATTTTGATTAATAAATCAAATCATAAACTGAAAACTTAACCAAAATCATTAGTAACTTCAAATGTTATACTCAAATAGTTTTGTTAATCATCAAAATCAATAATTGGGTTAATAGTCTCTCACTAAGAAGAAGTCTCATTGAAGACACCTTCGGTCTTCTATTTAAAGACGGCTATCACCAGCAGATAAGCCAGAAGCATCCCTCAGAATCCAAAGAGTCCCAGAATTACGAAGAGACTTCAAGGACTCTTGGGATATGGTGTTGACGAATTAATGGCACCTAGGCCAACAGTAATAAAGAATATGTCGCTTGTTTTGTGAACTCTTAGACCTAAAGAGTTTCTAAACCCAATTAGATCATCCAATATTACTGTTTAACCAATTTAGAAACTATCTGAAAAAGATATTTACACGATGAACTCCTTTTATATGTTCCTTAACCATGGTGGTATTATTTATCTCTACTACAAACCGATAAATCGATTTAGAAAGCGGCTGTCTCTAAAAAAATCAAGAACTTTGTTTAATTGGCTCAACAAAATTGGCTCCATATCAAATATATTCATGTGAAAAAAGGTTGGACTATCAGTGTAGGTTATTCTTTCTGCAGCTCAGAGACATGAGACAATCCCTTTAAAATTTCCTTTGCAAAAGAATTGGGGGCTTGGTTTGTAACAATCTTCACATTAGTTCAAAACCCTATGACATTCACCACACTTGGACCTTTTGGAAAAGAATATAGGTCCCCAGGTGAGGTTGGCATGAGATCAGTTGTTTATAGTTATTGAATAAAAAAGTGTTAGAATTTTTTCCTTTAAATATTTACAATTACTATCTATTGTGCATAGAATTCTGTCCCTTTTTTTTTTTTTTTAATATGTAGGGATGTATTGCTGTCGGCAAGGCCGAGGATGCCCATCGGCACTTAAAATCTAGGCTTGGCACAAATTAATTGTGCTCTTTTGCATTTTTTATATATCTTTTGAAATACTTTTATTTACTAAGCTTTTGATTGAGTGTGAATGTTGTCATAGATAATAAGAAGTCTAATAGTATAAAAGCATGAGTTAAGAGCTAAAGTCCTGAATTTGATAGCTTTAAATTAGTGGGATATTGAAGCTTTTTTAAAAATAATATTATTATAAAAATATAGCAGATGAACCCTTGTTGAAAATAATCCTTCTAATAAAATAGAGAGCTTTACTTCCCACTTGTTTCAAAAAAATTATGTTTTCATTTATTGCCTTTATTTTTATTAGAAGGAAATTGAAGTTGTTCAACCATTAATTTAGATATTGAAAAAAATCTTTTTTATGAAAATATTTAAAAATTTTGACCCATGCAATTGCGTTCATGAAAAATAGCCATGCGGTGTGATTCTATTTTAAAAGGAGAAAAAGAAAATAAATTTAATAATTCAAAAATTTCTATTTGCACCGCTTCACTTGCTGCATCCTTCGAATTAAAAAAAAAAAAAAATTCTAAACTATTCTTAGCACTCTCTTGACCCATCTCTTCCTTTTTCCCTCCCTTCTTCAGCACCGACGCACCTTCTCTCTCCTCTTCCTTCCCTAGCATCGCCTCCCACTTCTTCCTTCTGGTCCCATCCCTCATCGGTAGCCCCTTTCTTCTCTTTCCTTTTGGCACCGTTCCTCATTCCTTTCTTTCGGCCTTGGTCTCCTTTTGGCACGGTGCCAAAAAGGGAGAACGACGGTACCGAAAGGGCGTTGAAGCTAGGGAGTGGAGAGATCGGGACTAAGAAGAAAGGGATGGATGAGGAGTGATACCGAGGATGGAAGGAGAGGAGATGGGGTGAAGGGAGGGATAAGGGACGATGCTAGGAAGGGGGAAGAAAAGGAGAGACGCCGGTGCAAAAAAAGAGAGGAAGGAGAGGAGACGGATGTCAAGGTAGTTTAGAATTTTTTTTAAATTTGCGCCGGGTGTAATGGACAACCGAAGTGGTGCAAATTGAAATTCCCTAATAATCCCTCGCTAGGTTTTAAAAAAAAGGCTCGATGGAAATTATTTTAAAAGGAAAGAATTTGCACCGAAGAAATCGTATGGAAATATCAATGAAAAAGTCTTCATGCATCAGAAATAGTGCAGAAAGACTGCACCAGCGCGTGGCATTGGCCGTGCGCTTGTGCGACCGCGCGTGTGAAGCGCGACATGCGTGTCCGCACGGGTGCGCGGCCAATGCCGCGCCGGTGCACGACTTAATGCACCGGGATGATGCACTAAGTCGCTTCCAATCAATTTGCCTTCATGTAGGAAAGAATCACATGGTACGCGACTCACTGCCACTTTTTAGTGTCACATGATGGCTGGGACTTTATATCTATAGCCTAAACGCAATAATTTTTCCTCCGTGCTTCGGACCTTCTCCAAATTTCCAGTGCTCTTAATTATTTACTTCTTGTGTTTCTTTCTAGAAGTCTAAAGAAGCTTTTGGATCGCACCTTTCCACCATTATATTTGTAATAAAAGATTTAAATTTGATCAAATTATTATATTTTAAAAATAATTTATTAACGATCTATATGAAAAAATAAAATTAATCCTCTAGGTATTATGATGCATGCCTCGATTTGAGCATGATTTTTATTTTTTATTTATTTTTATTATTTGTAATTAATATTTATTATCTTTAATATATTCTCACAATTTTTAGGCTATTTATTCCAACAATATAAAGACTAATTTTCAGCTATACTAGAAATTGCTAGAAAGAAAGAAAAAATACTTTATTATTCTAATATACATTAAGAAATAGACATCTAATCATTAAAAATTTTAGTTTTTAACAATTTATTTCCACTATTTTAATAGCTTTGAAAATAGAATTAAAGGAACATTTTCGATATTATAGATAATAATGAAAATCTGCTTTCAAGGAAAACAAAAATTCTGGTTTAAAATCTGTTTTTCAAGAAAAATAAAATGCAGAAAAACCAAAAATTTTGCTGCTTTGAAATCAATGCATAAATTTAATAAAAAAATATGCTGAAAACATAATTCTAAAATTTTTTTTTGCTTCGCACAAAATTTAAAATTCAGCCAAAAAATAATTTTTTTGCTCATAAAGTTTCTTTAAAAAATAAAATTTCTAGTTAAGTTTTTGTAGCTTTAATGTTCATGCACAATTTTAAAAAGAAACATTCATTTTAAAAATCAAATTACAAA